>CAJGYO010000010.1:26275401-26544883 GCA_904845875.1 Miscanthus lutarioriparius
TGGTTTATTTTTTAGTGCCACTGCCAATATATAGTTCACTGAAATGAAGCGGAAAGCAAGAAAGTATGCTCTTTATTTCTCACAACATTCTGAAAATTTAGAACCTTCTGTAAACATTTTGTCCTCTGCTACTTTACTATTGTCTGATTTAAACCTTGTGCTCTTGCCTACTGTTGCATTGTGATCGGGCACATGCTGGATGGAACTAATGTGTGAGTAAGTCCATCGCTGCGCTTGTCATGGATGGCTCTCTACTTTGCAGTACAAAGTGTTTGCAGTTTATTTTAGTCCCCTTGTTGACCATATATTTATTTAGTCTAAAGTGTGAAGGCTTATTTCTTCAGATATATATTTGAAGCTATTTTCCTTCACACCCCAAAATAAAACATATTTATCTAGAAACAAAATATTAGGCATATTTAGTTTTTTTGTTTAAATTAGATTGGGAATCACTATGTCTTTGTTTTCTCATTTATACTATAAAATTAACCACTACTGGCTATTGGAAAAATTGGAATAGTAGCAATCTTACCAAACAAATGTTACTAGCAAGTCATGTCTCTTTTATGAATGGCAAGATTGAGTTTGCCTCTATTACTGTAAGGTAGTTTAACTGTATTGACTATGTGGCTGAGTGAACTACCTTCTTTTTTTGTGCTGAAAAAAATTACCACGACTTCGTTTAATTTTCATTTTAGCTGTCGATAGAATATGCTCGGCAGTACACCGAGGGGTATCCCGTGATGTTAGATTTGTCGGTGGGCGTGCGCGTAATCAGGAACCGGATGGTGATACAAGGCGTAGAGACAGCGATTTAGACAGGTTCGGGCCGTCTGATCGACGTAATACCCTACGTCCCGTGTCTTTGGTGTATTGTATTGAGATGTATACAGATTAACCTATCCGCAAGGGGACCCCTGCCTCTCCTTATATACTCTGGAGGGGCAAGGTTATAAGGAAAGCAGCCTATTTGGTACTATACAATATCTTACGGTGCACGCCGAGCAGCGCTGTGCACGCCTTGATCTTGTGGGCTGGGTCACCCCTGGTGGTGTGGCCCATGTCTTGTCTTGAGAATACCGGGGGCCATACCCCCACAGCTAGTCCCCGAGCCTGACAGTAGGTGATGTAGTCACGTGGTGCCAGGGTCAGAAAGTAGAAAACCAGCCGAGCAGGCAGCCAGTCCCCGGGCGTAGCCTCGAGATGAGAAAAGCGCACATTCACCGCAAGGTGAAGTGTGCCCACTTAGTTCCCGAGCCTGCTGGAAGATGAAGAATGAATCTTGTAGCAGGGGCAAAGAAAAAGAAGTCTGAAAGCTTGCCGATGTCGTCTGACATGCGCGTATCAAGACCCCAAACGTGCTGCTCAAGATCAGCACCCTGATCCGAACAGCATGGAGCAGCTTGATAGCACAACGATGAGACGTAGCAACATCCGAGCAGCAAGGGAACGAAGAGTCCCCGGTGTCGCTGGCGATGATCGAGCACCGAGGAACGAGGAGTCCCCGACGTAGCTGGCGAAGTCCGAGTACCGAGGAGATCCCGGCATAGCAGGCGAAGCCCGAGCACCGAGGAGTTCCCGGTGTCGCTGGCGATGACCGAGCACCGAGGAGCGAGGAGTCCCCGGCGTCGCTGGCGATGACCGAGCACCGAGGAGTGAGGAGTCCCCGGCGTCGCTGGCGATGATCGAGCACCGAGGAGTGAGGAGTCCCCGGCGTCGCTGGCGATGACCGAGCACCGAGGAGCGAGGAGTCCCCGGCGTCGCTGGCGATGACCGAGCACCGAGGAGCGAGGAGTCCCGGCGTCGCTGGCGATGTCCGAGCACCGAGGAGCGAGGAGTCCCCGGCGTCGCTGGCGATGACCGAGCACCGAGGAGCGAGGAGTCCCCGGCGTCGCTGGCGATGACCGAGCACCGAAGAGCGAGGAGTCTCCGGCGTCGCTGGCGAGGTCCGAGCACAGATCCCCGGCGTCGCTGGCAATGTCGAGCACGGAGGAGCGAGGAGTCCCGGCGAGCACGGAGGAGTGATGAGTCCCGGCGCCGCCTGGCGGCGACCGAAAGCACCGAGGGAGCGAGGAGTCCCCGGCGTCGTGGCGACCGAGCACCGAGGGAGCGAGGAGTCCCCCGCATCGCCTGGCGATGACCGAGCACCGAGGAGCGAGGAGTCCCCGACGTCATTGGCGATGACCAAGCACCGAGGAGCGAGTCCCGGCGTCGTGGCGATGACCGAGCACCGAGGGAGCGAGGAGTCCCGGCGTCGGCGCCGTGGCGGCGACGGAGCACCGAGGAGCTAAGAGTCCCTGACGTCGCTGGCGATGATCGAGCACCGAGGAGTCCCCGGCGTCACTGGCGATGTCCGAGCACCGAGGAGATCCCGACGTAGCTGACGAAGTCCGAGCACCGAGGAGTCTCTGGCGTAGGCGGCGACGTGTGTGCGGTGAAGTGTGCCCACTTAGTCCTGGAGCACGAAGAATCCGAGTGCCGGGGAGTAACCAACATAGCTGGCGATGAAGCACGAGCGACGAACAGTCTAGTTAAGTGGTCGGCGGCGAAGTGAGCGTTGAGTAGAAACGACCGGCGAACAGTCCGATCAACTGGTCGGCGATGAACTCCATGAACCTAGCGGTTCGACTAGTTGATCGGTGGAGAAGTCCGAGCACCAGGTGATCCGATCACCTGGACTCTGATCCTGCAAAACAAACATGTAGAACGAGTAGTACATGATGTAAAAATATATGAACTCCGGAGAAAAAATAACGTATGTAGCTCGGCGATCAATTGGCGTGAAAATATATTTATGTTTAATATAAACCGCCCGAACAGTTAGTGTGTAGCTGAGTCTCCAACCCTAGCTAGCCCATAGTCCATAATGTCGAGCGCGGAGCCCGTGCACGTGTAGGAGGAACAGGCGTCGCTAAGGAGCCGCTGCCAACCACCCATAACGCAGAGGGCAGACGCTCGTGCACGTGTAGGGAGCCGGAGACAGGGCCGCCTCTGGAGGCGTCCGAGCATCAACAAGACTGTTCAGGGGTTCGGAAAATCGTTTGGAGAGCAAACATGAAGAAAACAGCTCGGAGAAACATTATGGCGATATACGGAGATTTGAGAATATTTAGAAGAATATTAAAACGTCACTTAGCTTTAGACACAAAGTCTGGTCGGCGACGTGTGGCGTTATCTGATCGGCGTTGACGGCGAGCACCTGGCGGGCGGTGAGTTGTTGGTGAAGGCGACCTCGAAGGTGGTTCCTTGATCGGATCGGCTGTTGCAGATATTGGTGTGGTCGGCGAAGAATCGTGATGTAGCCTGATGAAGTCCACCACGTGGGGAAAGATACACGCAGGTGTTTGCATGCTTGATAGATGCATCCGTGCATGTATACATGTATACAAGCCTCGATATTTAATTAGCTTGCATGATCCTGTAGTTCCAATAATTCACCGTGAGCTTCACGGTAAGCCGAAAGGCAACACGTGATGATGACGCCTTTCCGGTTTGCCTTGCATATGATTGAACCAAGTGGATCTGGGCAATTTGGTGCATGACCGCGTCATGTCCAATCGAAGTCCGTGGATGGGGCCTCCATGCTGAACCGCAGAACTCAACTGCAGATTGTCGAGGAATTGACGACCAAGGCTGCCATGGATGGCGATGAGCCGGCGACGCTTGTCGACGGTGCGAGATGACAACGTCGAAAGACGTAGCCGGATTGCTGCCAGCAGTATTCACGCAGACATATGTAGAGATATACCCGGAGATGCACATGTATCGTAGGATATGTTAATTGAAAGTAAAAAATCACTTAGCTTTTCATGTATAACATCCAGGTACTCGGATCGATGCAAGCCCTCGGCCATGATACGAAAGGATTGGATCAACTAGATGCAACTTCCTGTGCGGATATGTTTCGACCTTGCTGTCCCGGTCAAGATCCGTCGGCCATCCAGCACACACTGAAAGTACGGGGCCGCCGCCGCACGCTCAAAGCGCTGTTGCGAGTTGCGTTTGGCACCGGGGCTTGATCGTCGTAGTCTGCTGAAGAACGTCGCGGCGAGAACCCGGGTTGCGGCTAACGTCGTTGGTGAAGAAAATTCCATCTAGTTCACCATGGATCAGCGCGCACATCCCTACCTGGCGCGCCAACTGTCGACAGAATATGTTCGGCAGTCCACCGAGGGGTATCCCACGATGGTAGATTTGTCGGTGGGGTGCGCGTAATCAGGAACCGGATGGTGACACAAGGCGCAGAGGCAGCGATTTAGACAGGTTCGGGCCGTCTGATCGATGTAATACCCTACGTCCTGCGTCTTTGGTGTATTGTATTGAGATGTATACAGATTAACCTATCCGCTAGGGGACCCCTGCCTCTCCTTATATACTCTGGAGGGACAAGGTTACAAGGAAAGTAGCCTATTTGGTACTATACAATATCTTACGGTGCACGCCTTGATCTTGTGGGCTGGGCCACCCCTGGTGGTGCGGCCCATGTCTTGTCTTGAGGATACCGGGGGCCATACCCACACATTAGCTTCAGTCAATAGTTCATTTATGGTCAATTGTTTATTTAACCCTATGAATATACTTGTTCATTTTGGTGTTGACCGCAAATTACATTGCCACACCATCATATACAGCTTTGTTAAGAAGTCCATATGTATGTGCTAGAAAGGAAGACTTCGTGTATGTTTTTTCTTTCTATTCATTAATGTTAGACTTTTTTCATTTTGGAATATTTCTGCTAGCTTGTTTCCTTCAACAAAATTGAGATGCACTATTTTGTTCATGATCATTTCAATCAAGATCAATCTTGTATAATTTCTTTTGGGGTCTATCTATTTGTGGGTTTCTCATAGTACAATCAGAACTGAAGGCTTTGGTAAAGTTCGAAATATAAAATGTGCTTATGTTGGGACTTATCTTTCAAAAAAAAAATGCAGGACTAGAATCTTCCCCGCGAAGTTGTTTCTTCTACATCCTCTTGGAATATAGATCAGAGGAGCCTATGTTAGAAAAGATTTAGCCAGCTTATAAAGTAGTGTTTATATTTGGATGCATTGTTAGAAAAGCAGGCTTAATTTTGGATGCAAAGTTAGAAAAGCATGCTCAAAAGATGTTGTGACTGAAATGATATATTCATGTAGTATAAATGATATATGTATGTTCCTTTTCATTGTGACTTACTAATTATGGTTGTTACCCAATAAGGTAAGTAGCAACATTGCTTTTATTGAGCTCAAGTTTTAGCTACAGAAATTAAAATTTAAATATCAACGACTTTATAAAAACAGAGGGGGGGAGGTGGTGTTTTCCTCTGATCACGTGCCGCAGCTAATATTGAAGGCTGACCAAGAAATATAGGATGTCCAATTTCTGTCTAGGTACGTGGTGTACCTTATTGTACTATATATATGAAAATAAAAATCAAATAAGCTTTTGTGACCTCTTGAAATCCCCTCGCTGAAGTTGCCTACAATACTGTTTATTAGCTGTGAAGTTTTTTACTTTAAAAAATGATTTAATTTAATAAAAAATGTACTTATTCTCTTGTGTATGAATTTTTTTAGACACGTGCGTGCCGCACGTGCATGTCCACTGGTATAAAATTAAAGATTAAAAATATACTTGGATTCATGTTCACACAAGTTCATGTCGATGCTTGTTGTGCTAATCACATCGTGTAGTGTTGATCTAACCCGCCTCAAGCTCGTTTATGAATGCATCAGGAGATTATAGAAATCGGTAGGCAGGCTGTCGCTGTATATATGCTCGCCATTCTTTTGTAATACACTACACGAAACATTACCATCACTACTGGAGGCCGCGGCTTTGCCGAGTGTTTTTACACTCGGCAAAGAGCCCTTTGCACTCGGTAAAGGCTTTGCTGAGTGTACCACTTGGCAAAGTCCGCTCGGCAAAATTTTCTCTCGGCAAAGGGTCTTTGCCGAGTGCTTTTTATCGGGGCACTCGGCAAAATAAAAAAAAATTACCGAGTGCTTGGGGCGGCACTCAGCAAAATATTTTCGGCCGTTGTGGCGCGGCCGTTAATGGTTGTTTTGCCGAGTGCCCGACCCAGCACTCGGCAAAAAAAAAATTTATTTTTTTTAAAAATTACTTTGCCGAGTGCCCCAGCCCAGGCACTCGGCAAAGTTTTTTTTATTTTTTTTAAAAAAGTACTTTGCCGAGTGCCCCTGCCAGGCACTCGGCAAAGTTTTTTTTTTTCAAAAAAAATTACTTTGCCTACCCAGGCACTCGGCAAATTTTTTTTTATTTTTTTAAAATAATTTCTTTCCCGAGTGCCCCTGTTTAGGCACTCGGCAAAAAATTTCTGAATTTTTTTAAAAAAAATACTTTGCCGAGTGCCTCGGCGAGGCACTCGGCAAAGAAATTATTTTTTTTTTTGAAAAATCTTTGCTGATTGCCTTGCCCATGGCACTCGGCAAAGACCCCGAGAATTGTAAAAAAAAAATTTACATTCCATAATATATATATATATAATATACATCAATCATTACATCTATAAAACCAACATGCATTATATATCACAAGCACACGCATATTTAATAAATCCATCACAAAATGCACCAAAGTTCAACATCACAAGTTTATTATTACAAGTTCAACATCACAAAGTTCAACATCCCTACTACGGCGACGGAGACTGCAGGTGTGGCCCCCCGAACTGCGGTGAAGGACCGGACTGCGGCGATGGGTTGACGCGATCAACCGCCGGTGACACGGTAGCGGGATTGTTTGAACCCGCTGACGGAGGCTGCACAAAAGAGAAGAGATTGCATGTGTTAAACTCAAAATTGAAAATTTCGGCAGCACCTCCCCTACACGGGGAGGTTTCCAACCTGCAAGAAACAACGGCACGAAAGTCGACAATCACAATGGCATGAAGGCCGACAATCCCAACGGCACGAAGGCCGAAAATCACAACGGCATGAAGGCCGACAATCCCAACGGCATGATGTCTGGGTTTTTGGCATTCGAAAATCACTGTGACCACATGTGGAGATGTCTGGGTTTTTGGCATCCGACGTCACAACTTGCTCAAAACCTTCTCAATTTTTTACCACAGCCTCCACATGCGATAAAACGACGCCTCAACAAGTTTCGTGATTTTCGGACTTCGTTTGCATTTTATATAATTTAAAATCACATTTCCGGCAAGTACCTCGACATGTTACGTCAACGAGATGCTCGAGATTTCATGTGAGTTCCTAGATACGGCCTAAACATACCCTAAATATCATGAGTATTAATTTTTGGATGACCAAAGTCCATTATTCCATGTACCTGCAGTTCAAATTTGAAATATCCCGAAAAATTCGACGAAATGAAATAAACTATTGAAATATATCAAAAAAAGTCAAAATTGCCCCAAATTTTAAAATAGAGTTTGAAATACTGTCACAAGGCCCCAGAAAAACATTTGGGCCCAAAATAATAAAAAAATATTTTGCCGAGTGCCATAGGGGGCACTTAGCAAAGTGAGCTTTGCCAAGAGCCGGCCTAGGGGGCACTCGGCAAAGTTGATTTTCAAAAAAAAAATTGTCGAGTGCATGGCGCTGGCACTCGGCAAAATAAGTTTTAAAAAATTAAAAAAAAATTGCCGAGTGCCCAAGGCTTACACTCGGCAAAATATGTTTTTTTTAAAAAAAATTTGCCGAGTGCCTGGGGCTGCACTCGGCAAAATAAGTTTTTAAAAATAAAAAATAAAAAAATTGCCGAGTGCCAGCCGTTAGGCACTCGGCAAAATCTGACGGCAGGTGGCCGCCGTCATGGGCCGGCCACCTTTTGCCGAGTCGGATCTTTGCCGAGTGCCGCGGCACTCGGCAAAGCCCAGTTTTGCCGAGAGCCAGGCTTTACCGAGTGCTTTATTTTGCCGAGTGTGGCACTCAGCAAAATATTGCTTTGCCGAGTGCCCCGATAAAAAGCACTCGGCAAAGTCTCAGACACTCGGCAAAGTCCAGTATTCCAGTGGTGCATAAACTTTCCACTGAACTAAAGCCACTTATATATAGACAACACGCAACAGGTTAGATTATTGTTCAATGAATGAGAGCAATTATTATATGTGTTCAAGTTCTTGTCGTGTTCCCATTATTGCAACCAAGGACGTCACCACTAAGTAAAAAAAAATATTATTCCCCAAAGACTAAAAACATTGACAAAATTTCTGTAACTTAACAAGCATATCAGTCATGGTCACCGGGGACTTTTGAGTTGTCAATATTCACACGCCAAATTAATTCACATTCACCCCTGTCCATTTCATCTACTAGCTGTCATGCTGATTTGTAAGGTAGGCTTTGTTTGACACAACTTCTCCACCAGCTTCAAGAGTCGTTTGGAGTTATTTTCTATCATATGTTTTTTCCCAAACAACTTCACCTATGAAGTTTATGAAAACATGCTCTCAAAGAGGATTGGGGTGAGATGAAACTAAAAATAGCAGCTTTTCTCAGCTCCTTCTCTCTTTGTTGGGCCCAAGCATCCCCATGGTCGCATTTTCGCCCTCAGCCAATTTGGGGAGGGCACGGCCGGAGCTACCCGCGGGGCGTAGGAATGCAGGCGTGGGGAGGGGAGAAGCTGCTGGGTTGTCGAGCTTGTGGGCCAGATCTCGGACACAGAGAGAGATGGAGCTCCTGGGTCATTGAGCGTGGGCACAGGCGCCTGAGCTCGGGCATGGCCGCACGCGGGAGGGCAGAGACATCGGACCACGTGCTGACAGGCATGCAGGGAAGCCGCGCGACCGCCGGGAGCACTTGCCGGCGAGGCTCATGCCGCCGTGCCCACAGCCAGATGCTCAAGGAAACTGGGGCCTAGGCAAACACGTGAAGTGCTGATGGATGTGGAAGAAGAAATAGGAGAAGAGAAGAAAAAGAAGTGTTGTCTCCATTGCATGCTTGGTTTTCTCCTCGAGTTCCTTAGCGGTGATCCCGCAGTCCCGCGGTGCCTTGGCTATCGGTGTCGATGGCGATGGTGGACTTGCTGCTGGTGCATTTGATGTCTGTGCAGGAGTTGACCAGTTGATTGGCGTGCAACCGGTATTGACAATGTGGTAGAAGTTGTTCCCATCTGTAGATGCATCCGTATATAGAAAAAATTGGTGGTAGTGAATCCACCTGTTGCTGAAGTTATCGGCAGGGAAATGTAGATCAGCGTCTTTGTCCACTGATAGAAGTCGCTGCTGAAGTTTGCCATGGTAGTGGATCGGAACGTTGCCTGTAGGATTGATTTGGTCTCCAGATACCAGGTGTTAGGGTCCTGCTCGGGGGGTTGGTTCGGGCAGCTAGGGCTGGGGCATGGGCTACAGCTGGGGTCGCGTAGGGCAGCCGCGGCTTCTTGCTGCTGGCGGGGGCAAGGGCAGAGGCAGCGTGAGGGCAAGGGCAGCGGCGCACAGGGCGTGAGGACCGGAGAGAGACATGGGAGAAGGGCGAGGCTTAGAAGGGAGAGGAGGAGATAAAGAGCTGAAGCCCAATCTACACCTAATACTATAGAGCCAAAATTTCTGGCCACTAATAAAATTTCGTCCAACCTAATTATACTGTCTCGTTTGCGTGTCCTGCTCGTGATGCCCATATGTCTTTTTTCTGGTAACACGGCAGTGTTCCGTGTCCGTGTCATTTTCGTATTTTTCTATTTCCGCGTCATTTTCGTATTTGTGTTTCTATATCCTGCTGGCACTTTCATATATCTCGGTTCTTTTTTCCGTATTAACACCGTGGAGTTTCCTTACCGCAATTCAAAAAAAAAAAGTTCCAGAGTATTAGTTTATATTTTTTCCGGTAGCCAACTCTCTTTCCGTGACTTTTTTCGTTTTTTTTTTGTTTTTTTAATATCCCTTGTTTTTCTTATAAACATAAATAATAAATCCATTACTATGTGTCTTTGAACTCTGGACCCTTCTATAACCCCTAATAAACAAATATTCCACCACTAAATTGCAAGTTGTTGATGAAGATTATATATAAACAGCTCTCTTTCCGTGACCTTTTTCGTTTTTTCTTCTTTTTTTAATATCTCTTGTTTTTCTTATAAACATAAATAATAAATCCATTACTGTGGGTCTTTGAGCTCTGGACCCTTCTATAACCCCTAATAAACAAATATTCCACCAGTAAGTTGCAAGTTGTTGATGAAGATTATATATAAAACTTATTTATTATTAGAGCCTCGATCAACTGATGGTCCAACTAATCAAATCGCAAACTAAAATCTTTATCAGTCTGTCATCTAATCTAATTAAAATAAATGTATCTCCAAGCTGTAGGCATACACAACTCCAATCCTCAACAAGGGTTGCCATATGGAAATTGAGAGAGAGGTCTCCAACAACTTACTTCTTGCTGACTTAATCAAATATTAGAATTATGTATTTTTATGGGTTCCAAAAGAAATCATAAAGCTCGATATCTAACTCTACCAACACATGCAAAGTATGAAAATTAAAATTACGATATATTTACAAGTACGGCCCCGTTTTGCACGGCTTCTGCACCGGCTTCTAACGCTGTTCGCCAACCAACCTAGCCGGACAACATGGGAGGGAGCGCGCTAGGCCGCCGATGCCGTGAGTACGGCCATCAGGGAGGGCTTGAGGACCGCCAACATCGGTGAGCGTGATGGAGATGGCAAGGTGCCACGGCGGATGAGAGAGAGGCCACAAGAAGAGAAGGAGATGGAAAAATAGAAGGGAAAGAGAAGGGCATAATAGTCATTTTAAAGTTTAGGAATTGTTTTGTCTATCACGTTGAGCTATTTCATTAAATGGAGTCTAAAAACATGTCACACCCGGTTTTAAGAACAAAACCAGATACACACCATATGTGAGCCACGGAAGTCAAATCTCACATATAGCTACAAATAAGGGTAATATCAAAAGACAATGCTTAAATACATAGCGTAATAGTATAAAGATTATAACCTCAGAGTATAGACAGCGGAAAGACAACTCCGATCTTCAGGCGAAGACTCCACTTCCACAGGGACAACTGACTGGTTGATCACAAGCCTAATTCCTCCAAACTCTAGCAATCTGGTACCCATCCGGGATTTTTCCAAAGATTTAAAGAGTAAAAGAAACGTAAGTACATGTCGTGCTCAACAAATATAACATGGGGTTCATGAGGCTCAAAAGGCTGACACTGGTTAACTGCGATTAGCTTTTAATGAGTCATGATTTTAGCATAGAAGTAGCAACAAGTTTATCCATAAGCCCATATAAACACAAGATCAGGTAAACATGCATAATGTATAGCATAAACAGTGAGCATTAGTGAGCATCTTCATCATCAGTATCATCTATGTTCATCATTTATTCCGTAAGGGTTCCAAGGCCGCACGTGACCGTGAGCACGGCTAATATACCAGTTTTACACTCTGCAGAGGTTGTACACTTTCACTATGAGTCATGATTTACCCTTTCGCCCGAGGTGATAAGCCTCTTGACCCACTACCAAGGAAGGTCGGTAGGGTTCACTATGAAGCATTTCAAAGGTTCGTCTAATAAGTTAGGGCCGCTAGGTTTCTGTGGCCTGCGAATGTAGAGCTACCCTTCTGACAGGCACAATAACGTGCAGCCTATACACTGACAGACAGAGGACGCACTATATCCAACCCGGAACACACCCCTCTTATGCCATAAAGGTAACCACTAACAAGCTAGAAAAGGTCCTCATACTGAGCTAAAGCCAGAGCCATGTAGCCCTCACAGCTGTACTGTAAGTCCCGGATGATCACTTACAGATAAGTCCTTAGGGAGAGGAATCTAGAGCACCATAAATAGCCCAATGCTCTAGCCCCCTGGTTCCATGTTGCTAAAAAGCATCTTTTAGTATTTATTGCATATTACATTAGTCAAGTTACAAGATTATGGCTGTAGTTGAGCACTAGCAAAGCTACCCAATGCAATAACCCAAAGGTATCAAGGTACATGGTAACAAAGTAGTAGGAAATCCTTAGTGGCAGTCGAGGTAGACACATGCAGTGTGAATTAAATGATTAAAGGTGAATAGGACAACAAGGAAGATCCCATGCTATACTTGCCTTAAAACACCGATCCTTCGGTAAGCTTTAATCTTCAACGCTCTTCTTCTTCTTCTTCTTCTTGATCACCACGTATATCTCACCGACTGGACGTAATCATAAAGCACCACACAAGCATCCATACAATCATACACAAAGCAAACAATAGATCTAAATTAGAACAATACACCAAACATAAAATCAAGATGAAAAGTTTGTAAAACGAATCTACGTCTCGCTACGAACACACAGACACGAAGAGCACGCTAATCGAAGCTACGGTTGAAAAGATACAACTACCGAAAGATTTACTTTATACGCGAAAAAGAAAACTATAGGCTTCATTTATTTAAATATATAAAAACTTATATAAATTGGATTAAATCAAATTTAGATTTGAATTATAAAACTAAAGTAAAACAAATCATATTTTATTTACAAAACCCAGTTGCATAATTATTAATCAAGATATGATTTAAACCATGAAATTTCAGAAATAGTGACATGGTAACCACTGTTACTAACGCGCAGATCTCATCGCTATGAATCTAGCGCAACTTGAATGGAATAAAATGGAGTTAAAACGTAGAAGATATCAAATAAACAATATTTCCTTTAATAAAATAATAGATTAAATCTAATCATGAATTTTAAAAGTTGAAAACATACTTAACAGTAGTATGAACATGTAGATTATTAAATTATGAACCTAACCCAAGTTGAACGGGTCAAATCGGAATTAAAACGGAGAAGTTATGGCTAAAACAAAATTAGTGGCAAATCTGTAAATAACTGAAAACGTATTTTAGATTAAACCGATGAAACTACGGTTTCCAAAGATGAAGACGGAATCTATGAAATAGCAATGGACTGCGGGTTCAATTATTAAAAAGTACGGGGACTCTTTAGTAAAGCAGCCACACGAAAGGGTAAGTTCTATTCCTAGCCCTTGATATAGATTTGGATGGCCACGATCGAAACAGGAAGAGGAAGTGGCCGGAACCGGGCCTCTGGCGAGGTGTCCGCGGTGGCGCCATGGCCGGCACGGCGGCGTTCTTGGGGAGGAGCCTACAGGCCAGGAGAGAACGAACTGGGAACACGGGGAGAAGGAGAAGGAGATGGAGAACGCACCTAGAAGGTTATCGTCGATGGGGATGGCTTGGTGAAGGCATGAGGCTGGACGGGGCAGACGGTGACCACCTGCAGGCGTTCGGCAACGACTGGTGAACAACAGCGAGCAGCAGAGAAAGAGGGGGAAACATAGGAAGCTTCGTACCCTCGACACGGAACTCGGCAGGAGTACAAGAGCATCGGGAAAGCAACGACGGCGAAGGACTCTGGCGGCGGGTGACTGGCTCCTCGGCGAGATCTGTTGACAGCGCAAGGCTGGCTCGGGGCGAGGGCAGAGCGAGATAGGGCGTGGGGTAGGTAGCGGCGGGCACGGACATCCAATATTTAATGGCTGGCGCGGCTTGGGGTGCACGCAAAATGGAAGGAGACGGGGGCGGCACAGACACGGACGGCGGCAGTGTCCGGCTTGGCTACGCGCGAGGTAGAAGACGATTGATGGTGGGGCCGGGCTGTCAGCGGGAAAGAGCTGCTGCTGCGTCAGGCTGGGCCGCTGCGGAGCTGGAGGCGGGAGCGGGCTGCGCGTCAACTGGGCTGCGGCCTGGCTTGATGGGCCGGCAGGAGGGAAGCCGGGAGAACGGCGCGGCTGGGCTTTCAGCGAACTGGGCCAACGCGGAGCGGACGCGGGAGGGAACCAGCCGGTGTTGGGCTGGCGGCAAAGATGGGCCAGCGGAAGCAAAAGCCGAGAGGGGAAATGGGGAGCAGGAAGCCAAACTGGGCCGCGGAGAGAAGCAGGCCTTCGGGCCACGAAGGATAGGAGGAGTTTTCCCAATTTCCAATTTTTTCTATTTTCTTTTCATATCTCAAAACCCAATTAAATACAAATCAAATTTGAACATGGTTTTCAAATACACTTCCAATACAAATAAAATTGAAAACTTTTAGTGAGTTTCCCAAAAATAAATTTTACAACTTTTCAAATTCTTTTATTTTCATATTTTCTTTTCTTTCCTTTCTTTTACTTCAAGGCATATTTTATTTCATTTGCAAAAGCAATTTAAATCATTTTTTTGGAGTTTTAAATCAAAATCACTCAACCAATAAATTAAATGCAAGGGCATGCATGCAACAAACAAGTTTCTACCTTATGATGAATTTTAATTTAATGAAAATTTTTATTTTCCTATATTTTATGAGCACAAAATTCAGAAATAAATTATTTTAAACCTCTTTTCAAAAGAGGCAAATTTTAGGGTGTTACAAAACAGCTCCTGCTCCACCTATGGAGCTGCTTGTGGAGCCGAAGCAAAAGAAATGATTTCACTGGTGAAGTTGTATTTTAATTCGATGCAGATTTAATAGTATATTGTTGTATTATTGTCAATGTGAACTTATGTTATGGATGTCATTGTAAAAAAATTATAGATTTAAAAATTTATAGAAAAAATAAAAAATAAATAATGTAACATTCTCGGCCTGGTTTTCAATAAACGTATGGTAGCTTTTTTTCCGTTGCAATGCACGGGTATATTTTATAATTTATGCTTAAGATTAAAAGGTTACATCGCCCCTCTATTTATAGTCGTGGGAGATTTGACCCTTAAGCAATATAGACTTAGCCTCCAAGAAACTAAAGAAAGAGTCCTTATTGATTTGGACTGCTTTTTTACAAGTTAAACTATTTTATTTCCTAATAAACTCGATTCTATTTCCTAAGCAAATTCTCTATTTATTTTCCTATTTTTTTCCTATGAGGCGGCGGCGGCGCAACCCGTGCACCGAGCAGCCCAGTGGCCGACCAGGGCTCAGTCCAAAACTCCTAGGCCTCGCTTGGCCCATTTGGCCCAACATGGGGGTCCCATTTATGCACGTGACACTCTTCCTCTTAAAATAATTGGGACCATTGTAAGTACATCCCCCTTCGTTTTTTTCTAGATTCCTTGACTGCACATGATGTTCTGCCCTGAGCAGCGTGTGTTCATCAGCCACGCTTGCCAGCCATTATGTAGATCTTGTAGGAGAAAGCACCATCTTAGGAATTGAAGCTGCAGCCCTGACCTTTGCATCCGAAAGTTCCCTGGGTACCGCCCCCATTGGCCAAACGGTGTATTGAAAAAAAAACTACATGCTTTTTGAAACTATACATCAGACTATCAGGTATTCGGAAAAATCCAGTATCGACAGGCCTAGTTCTTTTACTTTGCTTACGCAGGGCAAGCCACATCTTCATACAATAACGGGTGAACAACAAAAAATAGGAAGACAAATATATGCATCGAACAATGAGGACTAAAATGTTTTAAACTTCTCTAGCTTCATTACTATCAGATGATGCCATCAAGTATATCAATCACGTGCACTAGTGGCCAAACGACACTGACGAGACCGGCATCGGTTGAATGATCAAAATCAATTAAGGCTGTGAACGATGAGGAACCCGTTTTTAACATCTCCAGATGCTCCCGTTGAGATTTAGCTAAGGGCATGTATATTGCTACACGTTAACGGTCTCACAGGTAGTCTAATGCAAAGCCACAAAAATTTTCTGATGATGTGGAGAGATAGCGAGGTGAGGTTATTGTTTTGTGAAACAGCCACCAAATAAGCTAAAGTTTAGGACTATGTGACAAGTTTGACAACATCGTCTGAGTTATGATTGCCATGAACTCACAATATTCCTTTTATTCTATGCACAAATTAAGGAATAATGAGTTACTGTAGGACAACTAAAAGTATAACTCATTATATAAGTTGTTTATTAAACTCACGAATCATGATTACGTGGAACTAAACATTGGTGTCATGCTCCTAGCGTATGGCTAGGAAAAAAGAAGCTAAAGTCTGTAATAGAACCAGTGAGATCATCTCAAATTTAAATATATAAGAGAGCGAAGAAACTGGATAAAGACTTGGAAAGTAGTTTTAATTTATCGCCAATAGATAGTTCAAGATGAGACTAAAGGCTACTTGATTTGGCCTCAATTAAAATTGTGCAGGCATGAGATAGTAATAGAAAAAAGCAAGAAATAATAAGTAAAGTGATACTCTATTTGCACGATCGAGCCAACTTGCTAGTTTTATATTTTTAGAACTTGTCATGCCAGTCTCACTAGCACGGCACCATTAAGCTACTATGGTGCCGTGCCTAGGCCACTGGTGGAGCCACGCTGCCGGTTTGGTCACTAAGAAAAAGTTTTTCTAAATCCGCCATGATGAGAAATAATCAATAGGACACTTTCAATACAAAAACTACAACTACTACATAAACCTTTTGTTGGGGCGACACCAGGTGATTTGTAGGGGCGGTTAGGCCAGCTGCCCCTACCAAAGCGTGGCTACAAATCATGCATTTGTAGGGGCGGCTGGAAATACCAGCCGCCCCTACAAAATCGATTTGTAGGGGCGGTTGTAGTACCAGCCGCCCCTATAATACCTGTTTGTAGGGGCGGTTCAGTCTAGAACCGCCCCTAGAACCACCCCTACAGTATATTTTTCCGTCAAAAAAAATTCAAATTCGACCAGAACATATATATATATATATAATTCAAATCTGACCAGAACATATATAATTCAAATCTAACCACAAGCATAAGAGTATTATATAAACTACAATTACAAGTCCAATTCACAAGAATATATACAATCCATCATTAAATAGAAATAATTCACAAGTCTAATTCGTTCCACAAGTCTAAACCGTCCCACAAGGTAACATCAATGTTAAATTCCATACACATTGTTATCAACGGCCTAGAGCTAGCCTTTCAGTCTCATGAAGGTGTTGGTACTGTGGATTTCTACCTAAGTCAGAATCTCGATCATGGTAGGTGCCTTTGACGTGTACAATCTGGTCCAATATGAAATTGCAAAGGTTGCCGACCAGCTTAAGAGTTGGTCATCCTTGTATGGGTCTCTTTTCATTTCTTTCTCTTCTTTCCACTACAAGAGAACAAGTTTCGGTTTAGTATTTCATATCATGTGCGAAGTTTTTATACTAAAGGTGAAGAGGTTCAAACTTACCCTTAAGGGGTGGCTCCTGTAGGCACCGGTGTTACTCATCATAGAACATACATAGTATCCACAATGTACACTCCCAGGCTTCTGCTTGGGGCACTGTGTGTTTTCCATATGGAAATATTAAGTAATGCTTTTGACAACCATATAATGGAGTACTAAAGTAAGTTACACTTACCACACATAGTGTTTCTATAGCTAGCCTTTCCTTCCTTACTGGATCATGCCTTCCGTGATTTTGATTGACATAGAACCTAAATGTCCTGTTTGAATTATTTTAGCAAATACAACTTGTTAGTATCCAAAAGTGAACGGTACAAGTATGTATACAAACATATAAGCTAATGAGGATTGTCGATATGTATACGTCTTGAAAATCGATATGAAGTCTTTGTATGTCACTGGGTCCCTATCTGCTGAATCAAAGACCCATGCCATGCTCCTCCCGACATCGATGCCTATACAAATCCAGTGGTTGCTGCATGGATTTAATCATAGAACTAGATAAGCTCTTTTGCATCAAATAAAATATATTGAACAAAGCTTTAAGTATAGAGTTGAACTTACACGAAGTTGTATGGTAGCCATTTAATAGAGTGTTGTTGGAGATTTTTAAAAGCTAGGGCAATGTATGCCGAAACCTTAAGGGACTCTTGTCTTAGTTTCTTCACATGGATGTCCTCTTTCTCCCGAAGATTCTTTCTAGCAGCTAGTTCTTTGGAATCCAGTTTCCACTATCTAGGGTAATTAAAATTTGTTTGTGCTATAGCTTGAGGGTCTATATACCCGGCTTTCACACTTTGCATTTGTTTTACAATGTGCACTTGCATTCTACAAATCACGGCATGGGTTAGTTAAAACAAAATCCAAAGAATACATTGATATCATATCGGGAGGACAAGGACTTACAGGCACCACGTGCGAATTAGATTCATTTTCATTGCTCCGAGGTGAAAGCAGGTCTGAATGTCATTGAAATCAAAGATAATTTTCTCAGCTGAGCTTCCAAATATGTCGGTGGGGAAGCATGCCTGTACGAGGTCTATGCTCATTAGGAGAACACACAAGTACCAATCATGGAACCTTCTCATTCCAAGTGGTAGGTGCTGGATGTCCTGGTTTGGTAGGAAGGGCTTGCCTCTTTCATATGTTTTCGAGCAATTCTTTGCCCATTTGATGGCATCAACATTTGGATACTGCTTTGCTGTTTGGTGGAGTTTGCTAGTGATGGCCTCCTCAGAAGCCCGTGTTGGGACTTTTTTAACTTGGTTCTCAGGCTTGAACTGGTCAGGGGAATACCACTTGTGCACCGACGAGACGTCTTTCATTAGAACATAAATTGGTCTTATGGTGATTGGATGCTTCTTTCAAAGTTCCCATTCAGGCATGTCCTCATCTTCTTGTGCAACACCTTCTTCAGGAGGCACTCGTTGTTCATGTATTGGCTATGCTTGTTGAGAAGACTGTGGCATCTCATTATGCACTTGCTCAGTACGAGCTGGAGAAGGTTGTGGCTTATTAGGCACATGCTCGCTAGGAGGCGGGGAAGAATGTGGCATCTCAGGAATGTGGTGGTCACGAGACGGTGAAAATATCTCCCTATCCGCAACAACTCACTCCAAATTTGAGAGAGGGGGAGGTGGCGAAGAAGCAGTCAATATAATGTCCCGTTTGTGCCAGAGGATGAACTGCCCCATTACATCTCCGAGTAACACTAGTCCCTTGGGTGTTGCGTAGTCTATCCTCCACTGCATGAACTTGGACTTCACGGTATGCACCTCAACCCTAGTGTAGTTCGGCGGTATCTTATTATTGTGGTGTAAGCCACCGGGAGGATGTGCCACACCCGTTGCCACCTCCATCACAATGTTCTGTCGGCCGCTGAGAAACACCATGAGATCGACGGGGGTGGTGGCTGTAGTGGAACCTTGGCTGCTAGGAACTTTTCGAGGGCTGCCAACTAATACCAGTTCTCCCAGTGGCTTCATTAATGTCCGTGGCTCCATAGACAGTCCTTGCTCCTCCAACGCCTTCGCAACTAGAGCCTTCACTTGGAGCTCAAGATTAGTCTCCTAGTCTCTGCCATGTTTCTTGTACATGTGCCTATCCTCTTCGAATCTGTGCTTCTAGGTCGTTCTTTTCCCTAGCCCCTTGGTGCGGCCTATGTGCTCGTTGTTTCCCAAGCCAAGGCTAAGCTTATCTCTCTCTCTCTGGAAGGATTAAATGAGCCCTTCTCCTTGTCTTCAGCATATTTTAGTATCCTTGATACTGCCTCTTGGGTCTCTGGCTTATCAAACTTAAGATTACCGTCGGATGATTCTGTACTCCTCGCCTATATCCAATTCCTTGAGTGTACCTTCAAATTCTTCACATCGATGTTCCTAGAAGCTATGGCCTCTTCGTCCATCTTCCTAAACTGCTCTTCCTTGGCATAGTAGCCATCGGGGCCTAGATGATGGTAGTGTTTGTTCCTATTCGCCAGCTCAGTGTTATGGGCACTGAGCTCCAATGCCTCCGATGAAGTCTTCTGAGCCACGAGCTCCTCCCATTGACTAGCAGTTATGTTGCCGAACTCGTTGAAGGGAGTTAACCCCTTTTGGATATACTTCTTGTTGAGCTCCGACCTCCAACGTCGAAATGACTCTCCCATGATCCTGAAAGCATTTTTTTACCAGTTCGTGCTTACCCTCCGGAAATCTAAAATTGAGCTTCAGCTGCTTATCCCATAGTTCATCCTTTTCTTCTCTGGTACCTCTTTCCAGTTAGGGATTGCTGGGTTCAATTTATCTCTTACTAGGGCTCCGATCGCATTATGGAATCGTCCTCTGAATTCCTTTGGCTCAAGGATCTCCCCTGCTGGCCCGACCTCCGTTATCACATAGCATGCCTTATCTAGATATTGGTTTCCTTTTATATCCCCTCGTGTCCTCTTTGGCTTGGCAGTCGTATTCGTGGTTGTGTCTTGAGGTTGTGGAGCAGAGGCCTCAATGTCTGTCTCTATGGTTGTTGCCTCTGCTCTCCTTTCCTCTACTCTGTCTTGTCCAGCGAGATGTCACAGACATCGATGTCATCTTTTCCGAGTTTCAAGAGGGGCCTGTATATACGATAGGTCAAAGTGTTAGCAGAGGTAACATAGCCAAAGCTTCAGCAAAATTTACAAGCTAAGGCTTTTTCCCTACCTCCTCGTTTGGGTCAAAATCCTTGTCCAAATCTTCCTCTGTTGGCCTTCTTCTGGCTTCATGTGGGAAAGGATCCTCGGGACTTACATATCCCTCTTCTGAGTCCTCATCATCATCATCCTCTTCTTCTTCGCCTTCAACAGCCTCTCCTGCTCTTCCTTCTGCTCCCCCTTCCTCCTCGTCACACTGCTCCTGAGTAAGCATCACTTCTAGATCCTTTTCTAACTCGTTATCGAACTGCTCCTGAGTAAGCTCGTCCTCTAGTGCTTGCTCCTCATAGATTGGCTGCTCATCATGCTCAGGGCATCGGGCTGCACTGTCTGGTGTCCGCGACATTATTTTGCGCTTTGTTCTAATAGATGCAAGAAAGTGTGCTTTAGGTACGTGAGAAGATATAAGAAATGAAAAGGTCTATAAACCAAAGTAGTCCTATAAAATAACAATATATCAAAAAATGAGTAGTAGCAGTAGTAGAGGCCTCAGAAACATGTCACTCATCATTTGATCATGAACTTGGAGCATCAATGCATCATAACACAGAATAGAGGAGAAGGTAATGTAGGGGCGGCTGATAATGATGCCAAGTTCCTCACAAGTTCTTGATCATCAGCTCATATTCCATATAATGTATGGACTTAGACAATTTCATCGTCGGCAAAACAAAGGAGAGGAGAGGAGAGGGAAGATTTGGCAAAAAAAAGCAACAGCTGCTTAACAAACATAGAGAGGAAAATGTGTAAAAAAAGCAGCTGCTGCTTCCCAAACATAGAGGATAGGAAAGGTGGCAAAAAACAACAGCTGCTTATAAGTAGGGGGTCATTCGACCATCATGCCAATTTTGGTCCTGTTGCGCACCAGGACTAGAAAAGAGCAGCCTTGTCCTAGAAATAAGGATGGCAAGCAGCAGGACTAGAATTCAGATGCAAAATCCAAAGGTATGGATAACTGCTTAGCTTTACCATGCACAACCAAGCTAAATGGGTTGATACTACTATCAGTGATTACACTGAAGCATCAATTGGGAACCAGAATATACAATTACTAAATATCAAAGTTTATGGTGGCTATTAGAAACATGACAGTGACTCAACTGTCTTAGCTAGCAGGAAAATAACAAATATCAAAATAATGGTACTGCTGTCTATGTAGCGTCAATATCAATGTTTACCATGACAAATAGAAACAAGATAGAAACTCAGCTCTCCTAGCAGGAAAATACCAAATACTTCTTAGCATGAGCATGTGTCTCACATGTTGTCTTGCCAACCAAAAAAAAACCAAGACAGTGACTCAGCTGTCCTTGCCAACTAAATATAGTCAGTATGAGGTAGACAGAACTATTCATCCTTTGAACCGAATACTTAGAAACAAAGAGTAAGACAGTGACATATGTCATATCAGGAAAAGTAGCGTGCCTATATATCATTATCATATATAACAAAATAAGTATTTATGCACTCCGAAAATAATTATTCACCAGATGGTTTCAACTTGCAGTCGCAACAGAATCCACAAATTTAGTCACACACACACACAAAACAGAATCAATTAATAATTAGTTATATTGCACAAGCACAGGACTCAATTACTTAGTCACTAAGCCACTCGGCCATTAAGCCACTCTGCCACTCGGCACTTAGTCAGTCAGATACTCAACCACTTGCCTACTAAGCTACACGTCCCCTCAGTCACTCGGTCACTACACGCTACTTGGCCACTTGCCCACTTGGCACTTAGTCACTCACTCACTCTATCGCTAAGACGTATGGCCAACTGAATCAATTAGTCACAACGCCACTCAGCCACTCGGTCACTAAGTAAGTTAGGCACAAGCCAGTTGCATATATATAGGTGAGGTGCCTTATAATACAAGACAGTACAAGTATAATGTGCGGTGGCTATACAATCTCTAATAACTAGAAACCAAAATATGATACATCTTTCTACACTCTATGAATATGCAGAACCAACAAATTCATTTTTATTCACATGAACGTAACCTAGGTAGCTCCTGCATCAGGGGATCTTGTCATCTATGGAATAAATGCAAAGAAGCCATTCCTAGTAATTGGAGTTGTCTCAGGTATCTTATTTACAGTAGTTTGCAGTTTTATATCATATTCTTTATACCAAGGTTGGTAAAACAAGTGGAAAAGAGCAGCATGACTAGAAAAGAGCAGCCTTGTCCTAGAAATAAGGATGGCAAGCAGCAGGACTAGAATTCAGATGCAAAATGCCACGGACCAGAAAAAGGTCACTTAATAGCTACCAAGAGGGGAGATTGGCAAAAAAAGCAACAGCTGCTTAGCGTAGTGCCAAACAAGGGTTCAAACGAATTCCTTCCAGCCAATAGCAGCCTTGAACATCTCAAGGAACAATTAAAAAGACTTAATTGTATAGCACGAGTTCAGTAATCTGGAAGCAAGACGAAAATACTATCTGGAAGCAAGGAACTAAAGAACAGCCACACGCATACTGAATCATGATAATAATGCTACTAGGCAGTGTGAGATTGACGAAAATACTATTTGGTTCAGCAAACATGTCAAAAACTACATATGATAAATGTTTAATTGGAATGGAGCATGAACTAAAAACTTATATGAAGTAATTGTGCTTTCAAAGACGAACAAGTAGCTTACCTACACTGTGATTAAAAGTTAAAGCTCCGAGGACCAAAGTAATAAGATGTTAGCATTAACAAGATAGTGAAAACACATTGCAAGTGAACTGGTAGTGCTATGGCATGTACAAAAAAACTTACAAGACAAAACTATGACAACCAGGCCCGTAACCTAGTTCTAATAGACCTAGTAGCAACCTGATTCACAACTTCATTTCAAGAACTAAAGAAAAATAGTTGTTAGAAAGGAAATCAGAAAAGGATACATGAGGAAAAGGAATTCTTTGGGAATGCCTGCATTAATTTGTAGGAAAATGAAGCAGGTTGATATGAAACTGAAATTCTAATAAACTGTAGATTACTAGCAGCAGTTTATTTTTATTTCCTGAAGTTCTAACTAAGTTCTAGAGCGTTGTTTTTAGAGTGTCACACTGTTAATAGCTGTCATTAGTATCTCAGTGACTTTGCTAACAACATAACTTGGGTGTTTTCCAACATAAATAGTAGGACCATATTGATACACGGTATGGCAGCTATCTTTCACTACAAATAAGATGACTGCTCAACGAACAACATAGTAAATTCTAAAATGTTGATCTTTTAGGTAAGTTCAGCAAAGAAAATCCAGTACAACTTTAGTTATATCACTCAAGGACTGTTCTATAACTGCAAGATATAATATTCAGTTTCAAGCCATAGAGATTAATTTACATACGCCTAGGACTAGCTGGTCTCAGTGCAGATTTAGAGTACAAGTAGAACTTTTTGAGTGGTTGATACTTTAAACTGGCACTCAGGGTTTTTTTTAGTTTCGAAATGCCAAATCTATATAAAATAAAAAGGGAAAGACAAAATTCTATTTAATGCACATAAATGTATTTTTAAAGTTGTCTAACTTAGGAGTTTCAGATTTAGCTTCTGCATAATAAATATAACATGAAGATGCTTGGCATGTCATGGATGGAATACAGTTGTTTTAATGCATTTAGCTTGCTTGCCATGGCATGATGTAATAATATTTGCTGATAAATACGAATACAAGCGAAATTTTTATGACAACAGCCATATCAGAGACAAAATGGGTGATGTTGGCCTACAGAGAGAAGAACACAACCAAGAATCAAAGGGGTGATTCAATAAGACCAAATGAAAAGAAGTATGAACAGTAGCCTGCAAACAAATTTAAACAGTGTGACTAAAGTGGACGACGGATTAGAAACGCTGCTGAAGGGGAAAGAAATTTTCTTCGACCAAGCCAACCATAAAGCATGAAGAAGAGGGAGAACTGCAGGCTCTCCATTCTTTGGCAACGGAACAGGTACCAACAACAACGAGAAGGAAACTAAATATGGAGGTGCTAGAAAAAAATGCGTGTTCCACATGCCTTCACACCGGGAAGAAGGTGAGAAGCCATAGCCGGGAACCAAGAAGCTGCGAATCCACCGTCGGAGAACCAAATCTTAACGTAGAAGAGAGAGCAAGACGGCGGCGCATGGGATGGGAGAGAGAATGGTGTAGGTGGATCTCAAATAACTCAAAACCCTATTTCAATTCAAAGGTCATGTCCATGTGCCTCTCCGTGCTGGATTTACCAAAAAAACAGTGAGGATTTAACAATAGGAAACCCTAGAATGCCATTCGCGAAATAGAGGATAGGGTAAGAACGAGAAGGGAGGAGACAATGACTGCTGGATTTTAAAAGAACAAAAATGGGAATGAAAAGGAAAGGGATATGTCCGCGTGCCTGAGTTACGGTGAAAGAACACCGTAAATTAATTGTCAGCAAAATATAAAGCAACATATATATAATGGAATCGTTCGATCATGTTAGGATTGTCTAGTTTATTTTTTGGCTTAGAGGGAAAAAAAGCACCAGACAACTCCCAAAAGGCTTATGGGGCAGGTTGTTAATGGTTTGATCATAAAAAAAAGCATATCTTCAGTGAATCAGTGCATGTGCCAAGTAAACATTTTCTACTGCAGTATCATAAGGCAGAAGCTAACAAACTGAAGGTGAGGAATTGAACACTTCATACAACTGCCCAAACAAAGGCAGAACACTAGAAGCACAAATAACTAACATTTTTCAATCCAGCATGCGCGGGGAACTTTCAGTGCCCGATGACAAAAATGCAGTTTAACAACTTCTAACAAAACAAATAAAAGGGAATTTCAGTGAAACGTACATGCCAACAGAGAAATTAAAATAGCACATGCCAGCACAGGATATTTCTACCATTGGGTGATAAATTAACAATCATTCCTTTTTTTAGATTTAGGAATAAAACATTCCAGCCTTCACACTCACAAGTGAATGCTTAAGGCTTAAACTTACAAGAACGGGACATAGCCCAGAAATCCGCTAAGCGGGCAGTCAAGACAATAACCTGGAGCCTTAACTATAAACTGATAAGATACAATATGAGGGATTCATAGCATGCAAAATAATTTGGCAGCACACTTCGAACAAGACTTGAAGAAACACCCATTATCAAAACAAGCAGCCAACATAATGGGTAAACAGAGCAAAGCAGGAAAAGTATAAGCAGTAGATAGCCCGTGTTAGGTCTCGTAAGTCCTAAATGCCTCGATGATGCGACCAAGCTATAAGAGCAATCACGGCATGGATAACTTTTTGCCTTTTTAGCAGTTCTAACTCTTGCTCGGGTTGCAACTGTAGCAAAAGTTGTTTCACCATAGCATTACTCTAGAGATACACAGCACATTCCTAGCTTGAATACACATCAATTCAAGAAATAGTGGACTAAATAAATAGAAACTATATGCTAAGCATGGAAGTGTGCAACAAGCCACATGATCATGAAAGATGAAATTCTTCCAAAATTATCCAATCTTCAGTCATCTCCAATAGAAACAATATGAGAGGTTCTTCCAGGTGACTTACCCGCAAGGTGCGACGTGGGTAGCCACGGAGCACGATGGCGAGGGGTAGTCAGCGGTCGAGGGCTAGGGCAGTCGTGGTGCTTCGATGTCGTCCTGTTGCCTCGGTCTGCGACGCTCTCTTACGACAGCGGCTCGGCAAGGGCGGGGGCAATCGTGAGGAGGGCAGTGGGGCTGGCGGGGCGTACCGAGGCGCTCGGGCTCTAAAACCCTAGCAGGTCGGGAGGAGGGCAGCCTGACGGCGTCGGGAGGAAGAAGAGAGCGCCCAACAAATAGCAAATTTCGGCCCCCGAGCGCCCGTGTTTATATACCCAGGACGATTTATAGGGGCGGTTCCTGATCTAGCCGCCCCTACAAAATTTTTCCATTTTATTAAATTATTAATTATGTATTTTTTATATCACAAAAACACAAAGTAAATGTATATAATATTTTATATTATTCTATATATGCACAAATATATATAAAAACAATTGTAGTCAAAACAATATAGAAAAAAAATTCAAAAATTTAAAATTCAAATTTTAAAACTTCGACTACAATTTTAGGACATTAAATGACTTAAAATGAAAATGTTGTAAACATAAAAGTTGTATAACTCATCAACATGTGCAACTTTTATTTGGTCATCTTGTCATGTGACTTTGTTTGAACGATTCAAAATTTGAAATTCAAACAATTTCAACTTGAAACAACATTTTAAAAGAGTAAATGATTTTACCTGAAAAACTCATGAATACCTTGAAACAACAATTTCAAATCTTGAATTTCAATAAATGTCAACTTCAAATAAGATTTTGAAACCTTAAATGGTTTCAAATAAGAAAGTCATGAACATAAAAGTTGTTGAACACATCACTATCTACAACTTTTATTTCAGTCATCTTTTAATTTGACCAAATTTGAACAGTTGAAATTTTGAATTCCAATAAATGGCAACTTCAAACAATATTTTGAAACCTTAAATGACTTCAACTATAAAAGTCGTAAACATAAAAGTTGTTGAACTCATCACTATCTATAACTTTTATTTTGGTCACTTCTTCATGTGACAAAGTATTAGTAAATATTGTTCACAAATTCATATATGACTCATAGTTTCATGAATTATACAAGAGACATGTTGATTTGTGAACAATGTTTACTATCACTTTGTCAGATAAAGAAATGACCAAAGCAAAAGTTGTAGATCTTGATGTGTTATACAGCTTTGGTATTCATCACTTTTTTATCTAAAATCATTTGGTGTTTCAAAATCTTGTTAGAACTTGTCATTTTTTTAAATTTGTAAATTTAAATTGTTCAAACTTTGTCAAATAAAAAGAATGACCAAATCAACACAGTAACTTGATAGGGCATGATTTTAGAAAATTTTAGGAAAAATCATCATATTTGGAGTTAGTATGAGGGAAAAAGACTAGTTACAAATTTTACCTAGAGATTAAAAAGAAAAATCACAACTGTTTATGATGATCAATGATGAACAAGTGTGATTTCTCTTTTTAATCTGTGGCTGCAGCTTGTAACTGGTTTTTCTCCCTCATACTAACTCCAAATGTGATGGTTTTTTTCCTAAAATTTTTTAAAATCATGCTCTATCATTTTAGTTTGGTCATGTATCTTTGTAACTAATTTTGGACAACTAAAATTTTGAATTTCAAAAAATAACAACTTCAAACCTAATTTTCAACAATTAAATGATTTCAGCTGTAAAGGTGATGAATACCAAAGTTGTATAACTCGTCAAGATCTTCAACTTATATTTTGGTCATCTTTTCATTTGACCAAATTTGAACAGTTCAAATTTTTAATTTCAATAAATGTCAACTTCAAATAAGATCTTGAAACCTTAAATTGTTTCAAATAAGAAAGTCATAAAAATAAAAGTTGTTGAACACATCACTATCTACAACTTTCAAGAGGTTTCATACTAAGTGAAAGTTGTCTCCCATATATGTGGGACCTTTCAAGATCATTAACAGGAGAGGAGAAGTTGCTTACCAGCTAGAATTACCAGAACAGCTCTCAAGTGTACACGATGTTTTCCATGTGTCACAGCTCAAGAAATGTTTGAGGGTACCTGAGGAATAGTTACCTTTGGATGAACTTGATATCCAGAAGGACCTTTCATACAAAGAATATCCAGCGAGAATTTTGAAAATGGCTAAGAGAGTCACAAGGAGCCAGGTTATAAGGATATGTAAAGTTCAATAGAATAGACATTCTGTAGATGAGGCAACTTGGGAAAAAGAGGATGATCTGAAATCTGAATATCCCTATCTTTTTGAATCATCCGAATCTCGAGGACGAGATTCATCTTAAGTGGGTAGGTTTGTAACACGCTAAGAATTTATTTATAATTTAGTAATTAAATTTGAGCATTTAATTATTTTTATGCATTTTAACCTAGGTTAAATAATAATTTTGGGCTAATTAAAATTTACTATAAGATTTTGTAACATGATTGTTGCATTAATGCCGAGGCATTTTGGTTTTTGTATGAGTGTAGGGTTAGAGTTGAGTGGCTTTGAATTCAAATCTAGTTTGAATTTGGAGCAAGTTTGTAAAAACCAAAAACGGAAAAAAGATTTTTTCTTTTCTTTTTCCCACTTTCTCTTTCTAGCCCAACAACAGAGCCAACCCTCCTTCTCTTTTTCTTTTTCCCGCACCCCATTCTAGCCTTGGGCCATTGGCGGCCCAGCCCTGCACCCATCCCCTTCGCTCCTACTATCTCGCATGAGTAGCCCAGCAGCGTGACCTGCTCGCAGCCCGCTCCTGCGCCCTTCTCTTCACCGCACGCGCGCGCCCACGTAGCCCCGCTCGGTGGCCACACCCACGCACCCGACGTTCCCCCTCTCCTCTCACTGCACCAGAGGACCCGCATGTCAACCGCTCCGTTCTCCTTCCTTCCTCATCGGCCAGAGATGGCGCGCCTGAAATCAATGGCGGCTTCACCCGCCGGGCCAATGAACCAACATGGCAGGCGTTCAAAACCCGCGATGATGCCGGGCGATTGATGTCATGCCCGTTTCCCCTTCTACCGCGCCTGCTCTCCTACAAAACCCATGGCCGAGCCCTCCCTCTCTCCCTTTTCTGTTCGCAACTCCGAGCTCGTACTCCCCTCCCACAAGCTCACCGCTCTGGAGCTCGGTTGTCATCGGGGACGCGCCCAGGAGCTCCACCAAACCCCGTAGTAACTGTAGGTGCCCTCTCCCCCTCATTTTGGCCATGGATTTTACCATTTGGTGCTCACTAGTGGCTTACTCTTCCTCAGTCTGCCGCCGCACGTCGCTGGTCACATTGGAGCCCTCTTGAACGACGAGAACCCCTTCAACGCATTCACAATATACCCCACATGCACCCCATCCCCTTTGTTTTGTGTTTTGTGCTCTGGAGTGCCATATCGGCAGGTCCAGTGCCCACCGGCCATGGTGCCGCCATGGGGCCGTCATTCCGACGAGCTCCCCGTCCTTCGTTTATGCCATGTCGAACTCGCGCTATTACGCTCGTCACTCCCGTGCCCTCGGTTTCGTCTGGGGCGGTCGAGATCGCCGTTCCGGTGATCATCGGCAAGCTCGGGCCACCGGCGTCCATGGCGCCACCATTAGAAGCCTCTTCCCCTACGGGCTACTCCATGCTGACGCGCTGGCACTGTTAGATCACAAGTGGATGGCTCTGATTAGAGCGTACCCCTTTGAGGTCGTGATGGGTCCACCGTGGACCGTAGACGCAGTGCACCACGCCCACGTCAGTGCGTCCACGCGCACGTGGTGCACCGATCAAACCAACACACCCCACATGGCCGCCCAGTTAGCTGGTGATGTGGTCAACCGCGACCCGCCGTGCACTTTTGTGCTTTAGCCCCTCTGCTTTCCCAAAATCAACCCGTAGTCGAACCTTAGTTCAAAATCATTTCTTTTTAGTCCTATTTTCTTCCGATTTAGCCCCTATATTTCTAAATAATAGTGCGCGCCGTCCATAATACATTTAGAAATATAGGGGCTAAATCGAAAGAAAACAGGACAGAAAGTGCTCGGCGGGTCGTGATTGACCGCGTCGCTGGCTGACTGGGCAGACACGTGGCGCGTGCTGGTTGGATCGGTGCACCACATGCGCGTGGGCGCGCTGACATGGGCGTGGTGCACTGCGTCTACGGTACATGGTGGACCCATCATGACCCCGAAGGGGTACGCTCTAATCAGAGTCGTCCATTTGTCATCTAACGGCGCCAGCGCGGCAACACAGAGTAGCCACCGAGGAAGAGGCTTCCGACGGTGGCGCCATGGACGCCGGTGGCCTGAGCTCACCGGTGATCACCGGAATGGTGACCCCGATGGCCCTAGACCAAACCGAGGGCACGGGAGTGACTAGCGCAACAGCGCGAGATCGACACGGCATAAACAAAGTGCGAGGAGCTCATCGGAATGATGGCCCCATGGCGGCGCCATGGCCAGCAGGCACTGGACCTGCCGATATGGCACTCCAGAGCACAAAACGCAAAACGAAGGGGATGGGGAGCATGTGGGGTATACCGTGAACGCGTCAAAGGGGTTCTCATCGTCTGGGAGGGCTCCAATGCGACCGACGACGTGCGGCGGTGGACTAAGAAAGAGTAAGCTGCCGGTGAGCACCAAATGATAAAATCTGTGGCCAAAATGAGGGGGAGAGGGCACCTATAGTTACGGCGGGGTTCAGCGGAGCTCCTGGGCACGTCCTCGACAGCAACCGAGCTCCGGAGCGGCAAGCTTGCAAGAGGGGAGTACGAGCTTGGAGTTGCGAATGGAAAAGGGAGAGAGGGAGGGCTCGGCCATGAGTTTTGTAGGCAAGCAGGGACGATAGAAGGGGAAATGGGCGCGGCATCAATCGCCCAGCATCACCGTGGGTTTTGAACGCCTGCCATGCTGGTTCGTTGGCCTGGTGGGTGGAATTGACATAATCTTGATTATTCATTATGACCACTTGGGTTGGGTTTATTCACTAAAGTAGTGATTCAGGATGCTAAAACGTGACCAACTAAAATTGCTAACCGCTGTCAAACCGTGTCTAACCTTTGAGCCTCATAGACCCCTTTCTTATGCTTGCTAAGCATGGTGTGCTTACACTTGTGTTACATTCAATGAAAATCCCGGATGGGTAACAGATAATGCATATGAAGAGTTTCCAGAAGTTGTCTAGGATTACTAGGGTGATGTCCCCCAGTTGGAGTCCCTGTGGCATCTTGGGCTTAGTTCTCTACTTTATGTAATAATGTTGCCGATGAGCAGGACTTGTGATAACTATGTGATGAGATATGCGATGTAATAAAGTACTTTACTTTGATATTATTGCAATTTGAGATTATATGTGTGTTTGGACATCCTGGGCGCACATATATGAGCACTTGGTTTTGTTATGCAAAATTGGGTGCGATAATCTCGCTTGCGCTGCTGATGGCGAGCACAATCTTGCAGCCCATCTGGTCGCCCTATTGCTCTATAGGCACAATGGCGATGCCGGCGATGATGACACTACGAGGCGGTACATAAGATGGGTCGAGGGTGAGGAAGTATCGTGGGTGGTGGCAGCGGGCGGTGGCGGCGGACCAATGAGTAGGTGGCTAAGCAATAAGGGGTGTGTGCTGTGCCACCTCTCGACCGCCGAGGTGGTCCTTCGAATGACATGGGGCAAGTTGTCGCTGCCGCCACCGGCATAGGTGCGCGGTGATCTTCCGTGGGCAAGCGGTGTCTGTGGCCATGCAGACGGATGGGAAAGTAGGGCTCTATATTACAGCGAGGACTGTAGGCTTTGCCAAGAAATCTATTTTTTTGAATGGGAAATTGGAATAAGAAACTAGTAATTCACTCTTTTTGAATATAGTGTATTCTGGCATTTGAAATTTGTCCTCAAATATAGTGTATTCTGTAGCTTTTGATTTTCTGTTGCTTTTGCTTTTCTGTTGTTTTGTTTCAATTTTATTTGTTTCCTTTAGGCCTTGTTTGGATGCATGTGTATCCACTTCAATCCACATGTGTTGGAGTGGAATGGTATGAACTTAGTTTAATTCCACTGAAATCCACTTCAACACATGTGGATTGAGATGAATACATGCGTATCCAAACAAGGCCTTAGGAATTCAATGAAAGTACTAGTACGAAATAGGTTTCACTGTATAACATGAGACGTGTCCGGCCCAGTCAGATTTATAATGCTCGGACTTTCTTATGTGTGCAGTAAACTTCGAATAGCTATGTGGCTCCTCCGTTAGGCATTAGATCAATGGGAGACTTGATTGGATGAATTCTGTTATGCATATTTACCATGCTACAGATCCGAAAGAGAACCAGAAAGAAATCAGCAGGCAAAACTAACCAATAAGGGCTAGAAAACAGCTACCAAATGACCAACGGACCTGATCTACACCATGCTCAATAGAGTTTAATCCACGCAATCACTATGTCTGTGTTAACTTTTGTTGAACTTTGTATTAGGTGGGTTAAACTCTATCTAGCCCTGTTGGTTGCTTTTGCCTGCAGTTCTCTTTCGGGTTCTCTTTCTGATCTGTAGTATACTAACGGTGTTCGCCCTTTCTGATCGGAGGATGTGGGCGTATAGATGTTGAAATTTTTTGGAGCCTAAGACAGTCTGACCCAAGGAAATATAGACAATTCGGATCACTGTGAGTCGATGAACAATGAAATACAGTGATGGCAACTACCAAGGGCCATCCAACTAGTCCATAGAACCCAACAATTAGTTCACGATACAAACAGGTATGGACTAATAAAACAACTAATTGGCTAATTTTTAGCCATGGCTAACTAGTCACAGTTCATCCAAATAGGGTCTAAGACAGTCCGACACTTAGAAATCTTGATAGGCCGGATAATAGTATTGATGAAACAACAAAATACATATCATGTCAACTCCTGCGCCGAGTTCGACGCCTCCATCCGTCGTTTGTCTTACGCACCTCCACCTTGAGCTTAGCTTCATCGTCCTCTAGCTCCTCCCATTCTTCGTCGTCATCATTGCTACAGGTGGCCTCACGAATCATGCTAAAGAAGCAGGTATCACCGACGTTGAGCTTGTTGTCAGCGCAGAAGGCGCCCCACCCATACTTGAATGACACTCGCAAGACTTTGTTCGTGCGGGTCCTCTCCAAGCCCACGAACCAGGACTGCCCAGCCATCTACATCTCGACCATGTGCCGCTGCTTGTAGTTGTGTGCTCGCTCAGAGTCCACTAGCACGTTCTGCGCCTCGCACAAAAAAAGATTGATGACAAAGAGGACAATGGTAACTTGCGACATCATCGGTACGTTCTGCGTCTCGTGCGAGTGCTCACCAGATACTTTGCTTTGAGGTGGCACTTCTTTAGGATCACTGCAAAACTCCTCGGCTCCACGATGGGCAGGGAGAGCTGACTATCGCTGGCCTCGAAGTCGTGTGGGTACTTCTTGCTGCAGGTGGTAAGGTCAAAGACCTTGACATTAATCAATGACCGGCCATCATACCGCAATACAAGAGAGAACACATCTTGGAGGTTGAGGGCACGGGCGAAGTGCTTCCATCCCTGGTGGAAGTACAAGTGACCGCCGTCGGGGAACACCTCCACCTTCTACAAGGCCAGGCTTTGCTCGTCGTCCAGACAAAGCTTGAGTTTTCGGTGACCTTCAACGGCCCGGGCCATTGCAGCCGGTAGTTTCTGCGTTCACAATGATCAATAGATAGAGGGACAAGTTCATTCCCAAAGGCAAACCTCAGCAAATCTGATTCAGCACACAAAAAATGGGCACTTACCAATTTTCTGCATACAATCCAGGAAGAAGGATCGTCATGCACACTAGGTCACTCTGGCTTGGTCCTTCCATGTCTTGTAGCCCCGCTATGCTAACTAGGCAATTTGATAGTCTTGAGGAATCCTTGCTGGTATGTCCCTGCTCTTGTTCTCCTATTGTGGGGGGTTCCTTTTTCTATGTTTCTGGTGTTGTCACAAACGCAAGGAGTGCACACACTGTTGGGGCATTAGTGGATGTTCCTGAGGGAGTGCGATATCACCCGAGGCGAAGCACACCGGTTGGAAAAAAAATCTTTATCTTGCCTTGCCCTAGAGTGTAGGATCTACTGGAAGATAAAGAAGGCCTAGAGGGGGGTGAATAGGCCTATAAAAATTCAACTCAAAATTTTGTTAGAACAGAGGGCGCCACTACCGGCCTTACAGGGCGGCACTGCCTCTCTACGAAAATTAATCGGACATAGTTGATATTTAACAGATATGAACCTGAACCCACTAGTTGCTTAATCCTGCAATATAAAGCCAAGATCCAGTTCGAAGACTAAATACCACAGAAACTTCACACAACAATGAATCGAGCAACTAAACCCTAGCAATAGCTAGCAATAAGGTAAACAACAAGTATAGTAAAGATGAAGCATGCAAGACTCAAGATTTATCCCGTGGTTCAGCTCACCACTAAGGTTTGCCTAAGTCCACGTTGTTGAGGAAGCCACAAAAGGCTTGAGCTTCCACCAAGGCTTGCTTTACCCTCGTTCTCAAATCAAGAGAGTGAACTCTTGAAGTGAGTGGTGATTTCTTAGCTTTCAAATGAGGTTACAAACCTCCCAAGGCTGCCACATGAGTTGGCAAGCACAAGGGCGACGCCTAGCCGGCTAGGAGCAAGCTCCAAGAGTAACAAACCCTAGAACCGCCGGCCAAACATGAACCAAATGCTCTTAGACTTTGGGAATCAGTGGATCTACTCTCCAATCGAGTTTTGCTACCTTTTCTCTCAAGTTTTGATGGTTGGAATCAAGGATTAGCTTGAGGGATGGAGGAGCAACAATGGAGGAGAGAGGTGAGCTTTGGTTCTGTCTTGTTTCGAGCAGAATGACTCAGTAAAAAGATGACCGTTGTGGGCCGGGCCTGAAGGGTATAAATACCCCTCGAGCCCAACGGTCAGTTAAGGGCGGCACTACCGCTCTTAACAGGGCGGCACTGCCACCCTAGCCAAAATAGGTAACATGATATGAAATTTGGCTGGCTGTTTTGACTAGGTGAGATGATGTAGATCTATGAATTTGAGCATCTGGTTCAACAGTTGACCAACTGTCCTAAAATCCCTCTTAATAGTACGGCTTTCCCTAAACTCAATTTCAAAGCATAAAAGAATTTAAACATCCTTTGAGCTAGGTCTAGCCATCTTTTATAATTAGGACACCTGCAACCTATACATCATCCTCATTTTTCGATTCCCTGCTTGTCATCTTGATAAATCTCATTAGTCCTCTAATTTGGTGGTCATCAATGCCAAAACTCACAATAGGGCTTGATTGCACTTTCAATCTCCCCCTTTTTGGTAATTGATGACAACCCAATTAGAGCTTTTAAAAGATATGAAATCTAAACTGAGATTTTCAAACCATGGATGTAGGAGCCTCCCCCTAAATATGTGAATAGAGATTTGAATTCTCACATTGGCATGAAAGGCCATGATTCACATTTTAGGTGTGATGGGAACCTCTCCCTACATCCATGCCTGCTGTGGGGTGCTGAACAAGGTGTCACAGGAATAAACATGATGCATATGACAGGTTATATTGATTCAAGCACACAAGACCCTAGCTGATACAGCACAGGGCGGCACTGCCAGCCACAGAGGGCGGCACTGCCGCCCTGACTATATCAGTCAGGTAGCAATCAGATTCCTATAGCAGATCATATGAATATAAAATAATTTAAACTCAGAATATGACAAGCTAAAACAGTAACCATGAATACATGTCCATATCCGAAGCAAATTAAGTCACAAAGTAGCATAATTTCATAAAATAGAGTTTTGAGCGACTCTCAAACTCACAACCTAACAACTACTCTCATCGGATGTGAACATGAAGCATAGTAGCTGAGACCACACGGCGTCGAAAATTTGTTTGACCCCTCCAATTTTCTCCCCCTTTGGCATCAAGTACCAAAAAGAGAGAAAAGGAAGAAAAGTCACATTCACTGTCGGAGTCGACGCGGGCACGTCCGGCGATGTGGGTGTGTGAAGTGAAGCGTGCGAAACATCGTGGAGGTGCTGCCCCAGCTAAAGTAGAAGGCCCTGGCTGATCTATCGAAGGACGCGGTCTCCTGGAATAAGTGCGAAATAGGGCTGCCTAAACCTGTGGATCGGCCTCTGTAGGGTGAATCTCTGCACCAAGATTCTCCTACCTTGGGGGCTCCTCAAAATGCTGCCCCTGTGGATACCCATAGTACTGACTAAATGGCTCATATGAGTGCCCATACTGCTGATCATCTGGCTGCCCATCATGGTGCTCATGTGGCTGATCCTGCTCCTCATCAGAGGAAGAAAGGCGAGGCAAGTTAGGAAACTGAGGTGGTGGCTGCACTAGTGGAAGTGGTGGTAGCCCTGCCATCTCCCTAGCATGCCTCACTGCTTCCCTGTTTTCCATTATATCCTCATAAGCAGTCTACGAAGCATATGAACAATGAGCAAAGATTGCCTTCATCCATGCACTCATCTTTCCCCACTTAGACTTCTTCTTTTGTTCCCTAGCCCTGGACGGCTCAGGAATATCTCTATGTTCAGCACCAGAAGAGTGAAAGCCTGCTGCCCCACCATCTCCATGTCCTCCAGAACTAGTGTGCTGAGCAGCTGAGCCAAGTCCCCCTAAGCCACCATGGGTCTTTTTGATTTTGTAAACAGTGTGCTCACAATCCTTAGGGAACCACATGCCAGACACTCTCTCAATCATAAACATGAGGTAAGGAGCATAGGGTAAGGATCTCCTCCCATCATCCATGGCATATGCTAGCTCAACCCAAATAAATCTTGGAACATTAAACTTTTCACTGCTGGGAAACCTAGACAACACATTAGTGATATAGCCATTCAAATCTGTTGCATTGCCTTTGGGGTTAAGAGTGATCCTGAAAAGATTGTTCATGATGTAATAGAAGCTCTTGAGCTTGGTCCTTGACCAATCAGGAACTGCAAGATTTTGGTCCTCCCACATGAAGCTTACTTCCATTGGCTCAAAACGATGCTCATTATGAATCCTCTCATATCCCCTGTGGATATGTCCAAAACCAAGAATACGACAGAAGGTGACAAAATCAATGAGATAATGTCGCCCATCAGTCATCCAATGAAGCTCATCCACTTCCCTATTCCAATAGTAAGTGGCATGGAACTATGCAAGAATCTCCCTGTTCCAATCATACTTGAAACTCATGATATCTGTCATCTCAAAGCGGTCACAGGTCTTGATGGCTACAGAAAACCCATAATCAGCTCTGCTCTCCAAGTCACCAAAATCAATATATTGCATCTTGTTGATCTTGCCCTTTGACTTGGATAGGATGGCTGTAGCATAAAAATCAGATTGGAAGGCATTCTAGAATCTATAATCAATGCCATTTGATCTATCAGAGGAGTAGGGATCAATCTCTCTAGCTTCACCTGTCTTCTTCCAACTCTTGGAATAATCAAGAACTCTATGATTATCACTGTTTTGGGGAGGAATGAGATTGAATACATCAATGTTCTCTCTCATGTAGCTGCTATCAAACTCTGATATATGCAGAGGAGAATCAGGCCACACATGAATGGTCATCCCTATCTTCTGAGTTCTTTCTTCTTCAGCAAGGTCTTCATCAAGATCTCTGTCACTGGGAATATAGCTTGCCTGACCTCTGCCTCTCTTGACCTTTTGCTTAGTTGACATTACCTTCCTCTTTCCATGATCCATCTATGCAATTAAATGAGACTTGATAAGAAACTGTATAAGATAATAAGTTAGAAACAGTTGCAAACAAGTTTTAACAAGAACAAGAATTTTGAAAATGAAACAGGAAGCTATGCTGGATTTGGAATCAGCATGGTAGGGCGGCACTGCCACCCCCTGAGGCCGGCACTACCGCCCTCAGTTGCTTCACCAGTTCATTTTCACCTTTCTTGTTCTGGCTAAATCCTACTTCCAACAGTGTCTATCCATTATCACAATTTCATAATCACAGTCAAAACAGAAAACACATGAAACCCTAGCCATGGATTTGAAAGATTGAGTATGAAAAACTTTAAAAACATTTTTTGATAAATGAATCCAATCCATTCTGAACTTCATTGATTTTATGAGATTGGGTATAGCAGTTAGAATATGCTAGAGGTGCCATTAATGGTCCCATGGGCGGCATTGCCGCTCTCCCCAAAATCATTCAACCGGTGAAATTCAAAATCAATTCGATTCAACCATCAAAAACCTTTCTAAACCCTTCATACTCCCCCTAGAAACTGAAATCCATGACTAACAGCTTCAACCAACAAAAACCATGTTACGAGAATCAAGTATATTTAGCTCACTACGCAAAGCACAAAACCTTGACTCATCGAGAGGCTTAGTGAAGATATCGGCTAGTTGTTTTTCGGTGCACACATGATGAATTTCGATATCCCCTTTGGTTTCATGGTCTCTCAAGAAGTGATGTCGGATATCTATATGTTTGGTTCTTGAGTGGCTTACGGGATTGTTTGCAAGCTTTATGGCACTTTTATTGTCACACAAGAGTGGAATTTTGGTGAATTGACATCCGAAATCACGAAGGGTTTGCCTCATCTAAAGTAGTTGAGCACAACATGCACCAGCGGCAACATACTCGGCCTCGGCGGTGGAAAGGGCTACACAATTTTGCTTCTTTGAACTCCAAGACACTAGGGACCGTCCAAGGAATTGACATGTCCCCGAAGTGCTTTTCTATCTACCTTGCAACCGGCATAATCGAAATCCGAATAGCCAAGTAGATTGAACTTAGAGCCCTTGGGATACCACAAGCCAAGGTTAGGAGTGTGTACTAAATATCTCAAGATTCTCTTAACAGCCACTAAATGACACTCTTTCGGGTTAGCTTGAAATCTTGCACACATGCACACACTAAGCATTATATCCGGCCTAGATGCACATAAGTAAAGTAGAGAGCTGATCATGGAGCGAAATACCTTGATGTCCACGGCTTTCCCTTCTTCATTTAGATCAAGATGTCCATTGGTTGGCATGGGAGTTTTGATAGGCTTGGCATTTGCCATGTCAAACTTCTTAAGCATATCATGGGTGTACTTGGTTTGGCTAATAAACGTCCCTTCCTTTATTTGCTTGATTTGAAATCCAAGGAAGAATTTCAGCTCACCCATCATGGACATCTCAAATCTCTTAGTTATGATCCTACTAAACTCATCACAATACACATGGTTAGTACTACCAAATATTATGTCATCGACATATATTTGGCACACAAATATATCATTTCCAACTTTGTGAGTAAAGAGTGTAGGATCGGCTTTGCCTATTTCAAAGCCATGTTTGAGCAAGAATTCCTTAAGGCATTCATACCATGCTCTTGGTGCTTGCTTAAGCCCATAGAGCGCCTTTTGGAGTTTATAGACATGGTTGGGGAACTTGGGATCTTCAAACCCAGGTGGCTGCTCCACATACACCAACTCTTGTATTGGCCCATTGAGGAATGCACTCTTGACATCCATTTGGTACAGCTTGAAGCCATGATGGGCAGCAAAGGCTAGAAGCATTCAAATTGCTTCGAGTCTTGCCACTGATGCATATGTTTCTTCAAAGTCCAAGCCCTCTACTTGAGTGAAGCCTTGGGCCACCAATCTTACCTTGTTCCTCGTTACCATGCCATTTTCATCTTGCTTGTTGCGGAAGACCCACTTGGTACCAATTACATTGGTATTGGGCCTTTCCACCAAGTTGCACACTTGATTTCTTTCGAAGTTGTTGAGATCTTCTTGCATGGCCATGACCCAATCCGGATCTCCAAGTGCTTGTTCTACCTTGAGAGGTTCCAAAGAGGAAACAAACGAGTAATATTGACAAAAATTTGCTAAATGTGAACGAGTTGTTACCCCCTTTCGGATGCTCCCAAGGATGTTGTCAACGGGGTGATCCCGTTGTATAGTTTGACGTAGCCTTGGATGCTCAACACCTCCTTGTTCTTCTTTTGGACCTTCAGCCTCTTCTTGTTCAAAGATAGGCTCCAGGTTGAGTCCTTGAAGTGGTGAAGTAGGAGTTGAAGCAGCTACTGCTGAGGTGGATGGGGCGGCACTACCGCCCTGCTGATGTTCAGCAGGTGAGTGCTGCCCTTGTCGATGGAGTACGTCAGCAGAAATTTGTTGAACTTGCAAGAACCTTACAGTGAGGAGCAAGTCTTGCCTTAGTGTAATGCAGAGCAAAGGAGCCATTGGTGTTGAAATGTTATTGCACACGTAAGAAAGTCCGACCGCAAGTCTCGCCTCAGTCTAATGCAGAGTAGAGCCATTGGTGTTGAAATGTTATTGCACACGTAAGAAAGTCTGACCTCTATACATTTGAACGCGTCTGACAGTATCCTCCATAGTTTTCCTCGTCTTCCTATGATGCTTGTTACTGTGTCGTTTATGATTTTAAGTTTGGCTAACTTAATAGTAGCATAGCCTAGTAGTACAATATGGTGGGTGCATTGTAGTGCTTTTGAAGTGTCATTTTTTTGTATTTTAGAGTGCCCTAATCAGCATACCCCATGTACCCATGACATTAGAAATCAATATAAGTATTGTACTATAGCTGAATTAATGGATGAAATGGCGACGGGAGCTGTAACACCACCGTAACACATGTGCGCACCAAACAAATAATTCAATTTGCAAACAAAACAAAGATGGCACACTAGTTTAGCTGAAATAATGAAAACATCCATCATTGAGGAAATTAACATGTCCATAGACAAGCAAACAACATTGGTCCATTTAAAATGCATGACAGAGAGATACATCAAATGCAGCTCTATTTACTGCTCTGCTAATGAATCCAAGAACAAGAAAACATAAGAAAGATAGAATGGTCTGCATATGAATTCTTTTTAACGGTACGTCTACCATACCGAAAGACACGAACAGGGATGACATGAACTTTTTTGCGGTCCATGTTATATGTGATGATTGTTCCATCCTCCCTAACAAAGAAAATCAAATTCCATTCTAGGTGAACTGTGATCACTATATCCTTGTCATCAAAATCTAGGTAACCAAATCTAATATTAATCCTTTCAAACAGGATCCACGTGGTGACCGTATGCTTCAATATCCAATTATCAGTACCATAATCTTCAAGGATCCAGATTGAAAGCTTGTAATCATTAGGACCAGCAACAGTACATAAACACAAGTGACCCTGAGCTTGATGCATGGAGTGGTGAAGACCATCTGACCTATCAATTTTCCTCCATGTGTTTCCCTCCATATCCACAACAAATATCATAGAGTACCTCCTAGAGTGCCCCATAATGTGTAGACAACCGTTAAGAAACACAGTTGGTTGTCTATAAAATGTCACATCAGTATGCTCACCCTATTCAGATTCCTTATAGATCCATGCTACAGTTTGAGATGAGTAGATCTCCACACCTGCGCACATAGCGTTGACATCCACATATTCAATCACATGGAAGTACGAGGAGGCTGTCAGATCGAACGCCAAGCAAGCCTCACCAACAGCATGGCCAACATCATGGGTGCTAGGCATCAAAATTTTAAACTTCTGGGTCATTGGATTGCAGACAACATAGCGATATCCATTAGCCCCAAGGCACCACCATAGGATGAGGCTGTTGCAGTAATCTGAGAGAGCTACATTGTCAATGTTGAAGGGCAAGAATTCCAAGGAGCGGGGGCGTAAACCACGGACGACGCAGGTGAAGTTTTGATTACTGTTCTCACTGTCATAGAAGAAGTCGGCCATAGTCTAGGGAAGCTTCTTATGGTTGTTGGGGTCCGAGATGTGGTCTTTCTAGGAGCGATAGACACATTTGTAGCAAAACAAGGAGCGGGCGGGGAGGTGGCAGAGGATCTCGAAAATGGCATCCTCTATGAGGTTGGCCAGTGCGTTCCTCTTATTGGGGGCCTCCTCCATTTTGTCAGTGTGCAGTATGATGAGAGCTTCCTCAGTAATGAGATCACTGAAGAGGAAAACAATCCAACAAAGATCCATCAGTGAAGTCCACAACTCATACCAAAGTGCAACTATTAACAATTTTCATGGTACGACCTCATGTAAATTTAGAGTAGCACCACATAGATATATATAACTCAAACTAGAGTAGTGGTTAATGGAGCTATAACCATTACAATTTTAGCAGTTAATTGAGCTTTCTTAGTTTTCACAAGTAGAATGTTAGTGAACAAGTGGTAGTGATCATCATTGGCATCAGTAGCAAAATGTGCAGCTTAAACATTATTGGCCTCAGTGATGTGAATGATGGACACAAAGCATTGATTTGCTTTCGATGCCTTCCTCTTGTTTGGAACCAAATGGATAACTTGGTTGTCAACAAGGAGAAGACACAGAAAGCAAACATATGAGTTGCATCCTAATACATCCAACAACCATGTAGACATCATTGGCACAGAAATGTGGCCTCAGATATGTTACAAGTTCAAAATACCATAAGGACTCACTGGTGGCACTGGAGCATACAAAACAGAAATGTAGAATCAAGCAAGCACTGGACAGAAAAATAGTTTAAGGCAGAAGCGAAGGGCCTGTATGTTTGCCTAGATAGATAGGTATAATCAAGCAAGCACTTTACAATTAACAGGCCTAGTTGCACACAGGAATTTACAATAAGAACACTGAACATATGCAGAAAGCCAAGACACTAGTAGAAAACCAACCAGTGCCACCTCCTAGTTCTTTTCATCAGCATTGGCCTAACTAGATCTGTAACGCTACAATGTTTCTTATATACCTCATGTTCAAGCAAGGACGAAAACAGTGAAGCGAACAGGAAAAGGCGAGAAAGAAGACATGTGGATTAGATCTATCACATCTGTCGTAGGACACGACGAACAAGGACACCAATGCAGCGCTCCACCAGGAAGACCCGCCGCCTAACCTCCAAAAGGATGCCTGAGCCACCACAACATACCGGGGATCCGCCGCCGCCGCCACAAGTCCAACGGGCACATATTTGTTCCCACTTGTAGGGGATACATCCAATATATAAGTCAACCTGTCCACATAGAGAACATATACTACTATTAGGACTCCAAAGACATGTCAACACAACCAGGCATATAGCGCAATGGTGAAGATGGTCCATTCCTTGATCTGGGTACCGGGTTCGACTCCCAGGTCTCATGGTTTTTTTTGAGTTTGAATTTATTAAACTCCTGTGGCAACAAGTGACACGCAAGCCGTCGGGTCCCACAGGTCAGATGGAGATGGAGAAAGGTCCCATAGGTGCACCTGACACATGAGCCATTGGGTCCCACAGGTCGGATGGTCCCACAGGTACACGTGACATGAAAGCCGTCAGGTCCCATAGGTCAGATGGAGACGTAAGCCATCGGGTCCCACAGGTCGGATGTTGAAGGGTCCCGCAAGTACACATCGGACGGAGAAAGGACTGAGCGAAGACTTTTATGATGAATTGCAAGCGTCATGGATGAGTAACTGCAGGTCCCATAGGTACATGTCGGATGGAGAAGGGTCCCACAGGTACACGTCGCATGGAGAAAGGATCGAGCTGAGGCATTTATGACGAATTGCAAGCATCACGGATGAGTAATTGTTGGTCCCATAGGTACACGTCGGATGGAGAAAGTACAGTGTGGAGATCTATGACGAAGACGTTCATTATAGATCAAATATTGTTCATCACATATGTGTAATTAGTTCAATGATGAAGCCCTGTTCATCATAGGTTTAAACGAGATCGTCACAGATGAGTCACGCAAGTGATCTATGATGAAACCATGCACTCTTCTATGATGTTTTTGTGACGATACCTGATTTCATCATAAAAAGGGAGGGTTGCAGGATCGTCACTACTGATCTATGATGAAACAGAAATATTCGTCATAAAAAGCGAGCTTCTATGACGATTTTGGATTCGTCATAGAAGTGGATATTTCTAGTAGTGAGTAATGTGGTATTGTCTATGTATTAACCAAGCATGTGTCTTTAATTATGATTTGATGTTTTCAATTGTATATACGAAGAACACAGTTAAGAAATAGACTCAGATAAATCTCAATCAATGTACTGATTATTCCTGGTAAGTTTCACACGCCGGTATGAGAGCTTCGTTGTCAAGTACATCTCATATGTAATCTAGAAAATGGCACCTCTAGCGATGGGTTGCTGCCATGACAAGGCAGGGTTCATCAAAGATATCTAGTTGAATGGCAACAATTGTTGTTGCTGGAGGAAGGTGGCAGCCAATGGGTTAGCAACTGCCACTGGGTTAACTGACAGCAACCGCTGTTGTTGCAGGTATGCGGCAGTGTTCGCCACAGGCAGTTGGTTGAATGGAAGCAGTTGTTGCTGTTACAAGTAGACAGCAGGGTTTGCCTTGGCTAGTTGATTGAGCATGGGTAGGATCCATTGCGGTTGTCGTTGCTGCAGGTATGCAGCGGCGTTCGCCGCAGCCAGTGGGTTGTATGCAAGCAGTTGTTGTTGCAGGTAGGTAGCAGGGTTCGCCACGGCTAGTTGACTGAGCGCTGACAGGACCTATTGTAGCTGTTATTGTTGCTGGTATGTAGTAGCGTTCGCTAGGGTCAATGGGTTGGATGCAAGCAGCTGCTGTTGCAAGTTGGCAGCAGGGTTCGCCATGGCTAGTTGACTGAGGGCTGGTAGAAACTGTTGCTGCTGTTGCGCTGCGATGGTTTGTACGGTGAGATGGGCCGAGGATTGCTGTTGCAATTGGGCAATTGGCTGTTGTAAGATGCTTGCCGCAAGTGCCTACTATAGCCTATAGGCCTACACAGCTGGGTGTTCGAACCCCATAGGAGTAAGTGGTGGGAGGAACTATGGAATAATAGCATTAGGAGCAAGTGAGCACTGCGGAATAATGACCGCAGTTGTTGCACTCACTAAAAGAGCAAGGAGGGCAAATATCTTGGTAGCCATTGTTGCGAGGACGTTGCTAGTTTGTTTCACTTGGTATGTTTCTGATTGCTCTCAATGTTATGGGTGATGGATTAACTACTGATTTGGGGCCTATTTATACAAGCGAGAGCTCATGTACATCTGTTTAGATTTTAGCTTTTGCCAAACAACAGATAAGCTATAGATGACATGCCACCTAGTCGATTTGCACATTTAGTTATCAATTTCATTGGATTATATGGTCTGTGTAGGAAAGACAATTTCCACTACGTACAAGGAAAAAGTGTCGTTTTCTATTGGATTTTTTGATACATGAGGAATGACATGCATGATCACTTCACCTTTACACATGTTACAGCCTTAGCCACATAAAAAATGTTCCACTTTATAAACTTGACGAGTATATAAAGTTATGACTTGCTCATGGTTATCAAAGCCTTTATCAATGGACTTTGTTGCAGTATTGTAGTCATGGTTAAAGCATGCACGGTAGTTTGGTGAGATGTTATTCAACAATGAATGAACAAATGCTACAAGATCGAGACTAAATGAAATCCCAGTATGTACAGATGCAGATGCATGCACACACAAAGGATTTATAGTGGAGGGAGTATATGTTGAACTCTAGCTCTTTATTCAAATAGATGTACATCTAGCTTTTACAAATGTCAAAGTTAACTTGTTTCCGTATAGAATGGAGAATGACAAATTTTATAAAAGTTTTGTTGTGCTTCCACAAGCTACGATATGACTCTACCCGTCAATATACTGATGAAGAGGTCCATGGCCAACCTCCTGGCTGTCTAAAACATCAGTTAGGGCTCAAAGGCCTAGATCCATTCAAGAAGAAAGACAACATGATCATTTATGTAGACCTTCTTAAGCAATGCTTGAAAAACTCAAGGAAAAAAGAGACTAAGATGGGGTGTCATTATTGATTTTTCTATCAAAATTACAAGATCCAAACTTGAAGTTCCACGACAACACACTCCTTCATATTCTTTTTTCCAACAACAATGTGCCATGGGTATGCATATTTAATTCCTTTGAATCTACTTGATGAGATTTTGGCTTTCCCTACACATGAATTGAATCTCATCCCAATGAAGATCGAGAACATTGGGCTCATTATAGATGGCAAAAAGGCAACAGGGAGCCGCCGACACGAGCAAGCCGAGAGAAACTGCGCGGAGCAGATCCTGAGCTCTCTTCGGGCTTAGGAAGGGCATCGGACTGGATGGTCGTGACCGAGGTCGTGCCTGTCAATTTAACCCTGCAATTGACAAGGAGAGAAAGTTGATCAATAATTTAAGGTGGAACATGCCGATGTTTGTCCAGACAGTTCTAAATATATGGCCAAGTGGCCAGCATGATAAGGCTATCGACTAGAGAGTCGATATCTAGTATGTTCATGATGTAAGGTAAGCAAAACAAGCATATTGCAATTATTATTTACTCAGTTGCATGAAACTAACTTAGCCGATGATCATGAAAGCATGCGAAAGATGTAAGTATAGGCGTGTAAGCATACATGTGAGAGACATACTAGCTTTCAACCAGGACAAAAACAAGTAGAAGCATATAAACAGCCAGTACATCCTCAACAAAGCGGGTTATCGGCTAAAACAACCGATTCCAGTGATCGTGTCGCTTGGCATACGATCACTCATCCGTTGGATACAAATAAATCTACAAACAACTAGACTCAATCTATTGTACCATCAATAGGTCGAGTCATCTGATGCAGCATTGATAGTAGGACCCTAGATCAGAGACCAGTGGTCGGTAGATCTACTTATATCGCAAAGGAATCATGAAAGCATGTTATGCGCGTGGAAGCTCAAGCCATCGGCTAAATAGCCGATGGAGACATAGCGGGTGGCTGACGCCATGTTCTTCTTAATAGATAGATCTATTAACCGACAACGTCCTATCTAACACACTATCAACAGGTTGAGTCGGCTGATGCAGCATTGATAGCGGAGTCATACCGGATACTGACGATCAATAAACCTACCTCTTAATAGAACACGACTTCAAACACCCGCCATGTACGATCAAGATTGAGATAGATTAGTCATCAAAATAGGATCTAACGTCAAGAATCGAATCCAACTGTGATAATAATCAACAGACGATAGATCAAAATAGATAAGACCAACGAATCTCAATCTAGATTGGGCAATTGGTGATATTATGTTAAACAGTAAACTATCTAACACAATATCGATAACTTTGACTAATACCAACATTTACAAGAGATCAGTCGTCTGTTGCACCCTTGCAAAGATTGATACGAATCGATAACTATTCTATACCGTGATTTGTAAGAGATCAGTCGTCTGTTGCAGCCTTACAAGTAACAATATATATCGATAACTAACTTATACCACGACTCGCAAGACATCAGTCGTCTGTTGCAGCCTTGCAAGTAACAATATAAATCGTGACGGATACTCACAAATAAGCCAGAGGTCAGGTCGTCCGATGCAGCCCTGCTTGCCCAAAGAACTCATCGAAATCTACTCTACTCCTACTTCTAAGGGGTAGCCTGAGCCAAAAAGTAAAGGTACTTGTTTTGATTGATCGATGAGAGATGTCTATTACAATAGCTGGGGTTTAATATTTATATCCGAGGCTTGACTACGAGTCCTGGTCGAATAGGACCAACCACACAATTTGGAAAAGAAAATAGAATTTCCTAATTTAGGATAACTTGGACTCCAATCTTCCCTTTCCATGGAGTCTGACGTGTCTTCTCGCTTTATGTTTCACTGCTTCTGCCGATAGGGCCCATTCCCTTGAAGTGATGATGTCATCTTACTAGTCGTTCTTGCTGGCAATCTGGTCAGCCGATTTGGTCGAATATTTCGGCTTTCTTTGATAATCTCTGTCCTTAAGGCTTCCTATCTTGAACCAAATTTCAGTGTCAACACTGATAAGCTTAATGCTGGGACCGGGCACCTATTTTGGGCTAAGGAAATCCAATATGGCTAAAAATATTTAAAAAGAATAACTTCTCTGTTGACACATAATCGCAGCGAGGGAAAAACTCTTCATGGGTTCCTTTACTATTCCTTTTTATTTACGAAGGAATTAATTGCATGGGTCTATATAATTTGTGTCATGGTGATCATATAGATGTGATAAGATATTCCTTCTATTTTTATATGGCATGTGAGTGCAGGCTACGTTGGTTCTAGTGTTATGAGCTATGCCTAGTAAACCGTCATGTTCGTATTAAACTTCTTAATTATTGTTTTAGATTTAACATTTCAGAAAATGCCCTTTGCCACATGCTACACATAGAAGCAAGTTGCAATCCATTGGGCTAAGCTAGGAGTGAGAATGGCACTCCAGGTGGGTTCTCTCTACAAAAGTGTAGGATGGTGGTGGCCGGTTGGTACTTCAATCTCAGGGGCTTACTTTTAGATTTAAATATTCCAAATCTAAATATTATTTTATTGGCTATGGTGTCCATCAGCAAGGATCCTCCTATCTTTGGTAATGCCACCTAGCAGAAAAATGAGCTAGCTTGTTGAGCAGCCAATTCCACGCAAGTTTGGTGTCCCTCAACAAAATTTTCTTTAATTTATTAATGGGATAATAATTTAAACTTCATATTCATAATAAATTTTATTAGGCAAGAAGTTTCGTACTTTGTTGTTACCAACTAATTTAATAACCTTGGTGTTGTTAAGTTCACGGGCTCCAAAGACTTCCCTATATGTCTACAATACTATGGTGGCCCGCATAATTTGGGTTCTAGTTGAAAACATACACACCAAGTATTTACTAAAAACAATAATTAAGAGGTAAGACTTTGCGTGAACAACTTTGGATGCACATGTAGGTTTACTGATGAACTCATTAAGTTTCGCTTGGTATATGTGCACCTGATTTGAATGGTCGTTGGTCAAAGCATATGTGCCCATCACTTTCTCAAAAAACATACCACAGATGCAAGTACTCATCTGCAAGCGCGTATTGTCGCATCAATCTTATAAACACACACGCACACCCAAATGAGAACATTCAAGAGGTTGGGCTTGCACATGTTTGGATTGATGAAGTAATGTGGTATTGTCTATGTATTAACCAAGCATGTGTCTTAATTATGATTTGATGTTTTCAATTGTATATACGAAGAACACAGTTAAGAAATGGACTCAGATAAATCTCAATCAATGTATTGATTATTCCTGGTAAGTTGCACACGCCAGTATGAGAGCTTTGTTATCAAATACATCTCATATGCAATCTAGAAGATGGCACCTCCAGCGATGGGTTGCTGCCATGACAAGGCAGGGTTCATCAAAGATATCTGGTTGAATGGCAACAATTGTTGTTGCTGGAGGAAGGCGGCAGCCAATGGGTCAGCAACTGCTGTTGTTGCAGGTACGCGGCGGTGTTCGCCATAGGCAGTTGGTTGAATGGAAGCAGCTGTTGCTGTTCCAAGTAGGCAGCAGGGTTCGCCACGGCTAGTTGACTGAGCGTGGGTAGGATCTGTTGCAGTTGTTGTTGTTGTAGGTATGCAGCGGCGTTGGCCGCAGCCAGTGGGTTGGATGCAAGCAGCTGTTGTTGTTGCAGGTAGGCAGCAGGGTTCGCCATGGCTAGTTGACTGAGTGCTGACAGGACCTGTTGCAGCTATTGTTGTTGCTGGTATGTAGCAGCGTTCGCCAGGGCCAGTGGGTTGGATGCCAGCAGCTGCTGTTGCAAGTAGGCGGCGGGGTTTGCCACGGCTAGTTGACTGAGTGCTGGCAGGAACTGTTGTTGCTGCTGCGCTGCGATGGTTTGTACGGTTAGATGGGCCGAGGATTGCTGTTGCAATTGGGCAATTGGCTGCTGTAAGATGCTTGCCGCAAGTGCCTGTTGTAGCCTGTAGGCCTGCATAGCTGGGTGTTCGAATCCCATAGGAGTAAGTGGTGGGAGGAACTGTGGAATAATAGCATTAGGAGCATGTGAGCACTGCGGAATAATGACCGCAGTTGTGGCGCTCACTGAAAGAGCATGGAGCACAAGGAGGGCAAATATCTTGGTTGCCATTGTTGCGAGGACGTTGCTAGTTTGTTTCACTTGGTATGTTTCTGATTGCTCTCAATGTTATGGGTGATGGATTAACTACTAATTTGGGGCCTATTTATACAAACCAGAGCTCATGTATATCTGTTTAGGTTTTGGCCTTTGCCAAACCACAGATAAGCTATAGATGACATGGCACCTAGTCGATTTTGACATTTAGTTATCAATTTCATTGGATTATATGGTCTGTGTAGGAAAGACAATTTCCACTACGTACAAGGAAAAAGTGTCGTTTTCTATTGGATTTTTTTGATACATGAAGAATGACATGCATGATCACTTCACCTTTACACATGTTACAACCTTAGCCACATCATAAATGTTCCACTTTATAAACATGACGAGTATGTAAAGCTATGACTTGGTCATGTGTATCAAAGCCTTTATCAACGGACTTTGTTGTAGTATTGTAGTCATGGTTTGGTGAGATGTTATTCAGCAATGAATGAATAAATGCCACAAGATCGAGACTAAAAGAAATCCCAGTATGTACAAATGCAGATGCATGCACACAAATGATTTACAAAATTAGAATGCTTATAGCTAAACATGGCAATTGCCACACACTCCTTGTGTTCTTGATTACAGTTAACTTTAGTACAGTCTAAAACCAATCTTGTATAACTTTGACAAAGTTTCAAATAAATTTTGACAACAAAAAAGCACTACCAATACATATGTCATAAATAATTCAATGAAACAAACTTGATGTTCAAAATTTTGGATTGATTTTCTAGGAAGTATGTCAAAGTTATGGAAAATTAACTTAGAGAAAAGCTAGAGCATGTAATAAACCATAGTGGAGGGAGTATATGTTGAACACTAGCTCTTGATTCAAATAGATGTACATCTAGCTTTTACAAACGTCAAAGTTAACTTGTTTCCATATAGAATGGAGAATGACAAATTTTATGCAACTTTTGTTGTGCTTCCACAAGCTACGATATGAGTACCCTTCATTATACAGAGGAAGAAGGCCATCAGTTACGGCTTAAAGGAATAGATCCATTCAAGAAGAAAGACAACATGATCATTTATGTAAACCTTCTTAAGCAATGCTGGAAAAACTCAAGGAAAAAAGAGACTAAGATGGGGGGCCATCATTGATTTTTTCTAACAAAACTATAAGATCCAAACTTTGAAGTTCCACGACAACACACTCCTTCATATTCTTTTTTCCTACAACAATGTGACATGGGTACACATATTTAATTCCTTTGAGTCTACTTGATGAGATTTTGGCTTTCCTACACATGAATTGAATCTCGTCCCAAAGAAGATCGAGAACATTGGGCTGTTAAGCTTAACGCTAGGACCGGGCACCTATTTTGGGCTAAGGAAATCCAATATGGCTAAAAATATTTAAAAAGAATAACTTCTCTGTTGACACATAATCGAAGCGAGGGGAAAACTCTTCATGGCTTCCTTTACTATTCCTTTTTTTTTATTTATGAAGGAATGAATTGCATGAGTCTATATAATTTGTGTAATGGTGCTCATATAGATGTGATAAGATATTCTTTCTGTTTTTATATGATATGTGAGTACAGGCTATGTTGGTTCTAGTGTTATGATCTATGCCTAGTAAACCATCATATTTGTAATGCCCTGTTCGCTTGTCTTATGAGCCATACTATTTCAGCGAAGAAACAGTGTTTTTCTCTCACAACAAATCAGCGAACAATACTTTCAGCCATGGCTTTTCAGCGAAGCGAACACCCCCATAGCCTGTGCGTGAAAGGCACCGGATATGGCCACCACGACAGCAGTAATTCACACACCACTGGAAATTGCAGGTTGCAAAACCAGTCAACACGTCACGAACTGGCTGGGAAAAGAAGAAACTGAAGTCAAATTCGTAAAAAGAAGTATACATTCTTTCTGGCAGTACAAAGTTCTCAATGCTACTTAAATCACTGAACTGGCCGGGCTACCAATTAGTCTATCATGAACTGCCCCTGTGGAGTTGACAGAGCATGGTGACAAACATGGCAACACACACTAGCATGCTGATAGGCCCACATCAAAATGTCCATGCTTCGTACAACGACCGTGATTGTTGACGGGAAATCAAGAACTCAGAAGTGTTTTACAGCCTTGCGATGACAGCTTCGACCTCGGCAGGGGTGTAGAGGTGGTACTTGGGGGCAACCTTGGCGATATCGACATTGTTTGGGGTCACCTGTTTAGAAGAAGACGATAAGTTCACATTTAGATGAATGGTTCAACAGAGCTGAGCGATGGAATATGGAATAGTTTGACATGCCATACCTTCTCTTCCATAACCTGCTTCAGGATAGAAAGGGCTATGGCCTCCGCCTCCTAGAGGGTCAGTTCCTGCAATATCAGCAAGGCATTACTCTCGATTTTCTTCCACATGAGTAATAGTCGACACTATTTTTTATGGATCTGTTCTATGACATTGCAGTATGCATGCACTTCTACATTTTTTTGACAGCCATAAAGGAGGACTATTATCCTCCCATTTTTACATCCTTGTGGAGCAAATTCTTGTGATGTCATTATGTGTGAGTAGCATATTCAAAGATTCTAAGCAGCATTGCAATTAATCTACTGCTCTAGGACATTTTTCCCCGTGTATTGAGTTTACAAGACATAATGTGCTTTGGTAGATAATTCCTTATAACTAGTGTTCACAGGCGGCACCTCTCATTGGAACTGTACGATTTGTTGATTAGCTTAGCATTTATCTTGAACCATACCTTGTTGTACTGCTCCTGCAAGGAGCTATCAGCTCCTTCAGAACCTGATCCAATTGCCTTTGCATTGCATTGCCAGAAGGTTCCAGATGGGTCCGTGTAGTATCTGAAGCACACATATGGTGAACCATGAGAAATTAAGTCCAGTGGCCTTGTGTAAATTGATTATGACAAAAAGATTTGCCTCACAACATAGAGAGATAAGGATGCCATGATTGCAAAATGAGCAACATATACAGACGGGCATGTTATAAGTGCCTGGTCTCCACTATATTCCACTAACTAAAATATATGCCTCAGCCAACATGTATACCGAATAAACTTATGTCTGGGAATTGGCTAAACTTCCAGTGGTAAATGAAGAAAATCCCCCCTAGACTTATTGGGAAGCAGGGAAAGAATACCTTTCTACTTAAAAACTATACACATATGGATCAAATCATGAAACATAAAGCATGAGCACATAAAACCCCAACGAAAATTATTACTTAGGCTCCAAGTTGACCTTTTTATATATCACTTATGCTTGTTATAAGTAAAGACCTTTTCCACATATGTACAGAATGGAAAGGTAGCTCAACTATAAAAGCGAATAACTTAGTTCAATGCATGATGTAGATAACCATTGGAACAATCTTGGTCACAAGTTCCATGCCTTCCTGTTTTTCCTTATTTTACAGGAATTTTACTTTAATTTCTGTCAAGGACACATAATGACACTAGAACAAAACCACCTAGTAGACAACTATAGTTCATGTGAGTCAAACAAATGGTAAGCCCACACTCTGCAGCAAAGAGACATCCACTAAAAAAAGCGTTTACCATGACGATCTAAAAAGATCCAACAAAAAGCAAATGTGATGCATGATATGACGATAGTAAAATGATTTTACAGAAGAAAACAGAAGTAAAGCAACCCACATTACCATGACAGCCTAAAGTGTAAAAAAAGGCAACAAAAAAGCAATTTCAATGCGTTATAGCACAATGATTTAGCATAAGAAAAAGAAGTAAATCTCCCCAGTTTAAGAAAAGCATGGATTCTGAAGACTGCAATTAAAGAAAATCCAGTTCAGTGAGCTAAATGGATCAGCACTTACAAGCTAGGTCCATTCTCATCATGTCCAGCGATTAGGAGGGAGACTCCAAATGGCCGTGACTTCACAAACAAATAAGTACATCAGAACGCCCACTACACGATACATGAAGTGATTACAACTTAGCACACCCCTCGACGAGCTATTGCGATGGAAATGTAAAAGTAGATGTGTGTTGCAGGAAACTGTGGCTGTATAAATGCTGTGAAAACTGAAAACTAGTAGTGGGTTGGCCCTATCAAAATGGTTGGCAAATGGGGAAAGTTTTTGGTTTGTAACTCTAACTGAACCTTAACAAAAACAATTCATAGGTCCATCTTCACCATTAGGCCCTGATAAGATAATATTTACACATGAAAGAGCCAATGCAGGCAAGATAGGTATATAACAAATCGTTTCGTAAAAGGTCATTAGTGTATGTTATCTCTTCTCATATTCATTATGGGAGTAATAGGGCTGACCAGTGATAAGGACACGTAAATGTTGTACTGGATTCAATTTCCTCCAGTCAGAACATTTGAAAATAAAGATATTGGTGTAAATCCATCTTATATTTTGAAGTTGAAGGAATGAAATGTAATCTGCAGATAATTAATCTTGCTTCTTGTGTTCTGGAGGTTATAGTAACATAAATGAGGCTAACCATTGACTCTTCATCACCTTCACCAAAGCGCAGAGCCAGGTCACAGATAGCTTGTGTAGAAGATTCTACGGTCATTGGCTCCCCATATGAGAACCTATGATTCTGGTTGTTATAACAAGTCAAGTCAGATTTAACAGATAAAGCTCGCAAACATGTGAATAATATGTATATTACACTGGAATGTACCTGGGTCTCAACACGAGCGTGCTCAACTAATGCTCTAGCATCAGCAATAAGTCCACTCATGGCACAGTCTATGTGCTCATCAATTTTCATGATTTTCTCCACACTGCTAGGTTCCTATAACATAAAAGAGCAAAGGAACACTGAATTCATTAAGAATTTATAAACATGAAACAACCTATAACGTGAAAACCATTCCTCTTATCATAGTGCAAAATTGCATGAAGTTGAGCTCAAAACTCTAAGATTGCATCATCTGGAGGTTAAAATATTACAACAAAATGCAGTAGAATGAGGTGCTGCACAACTTTGTGAAAGAGAAGCTACCTAAAGATAGTAAACCATGTATAAGAAGTCATGAGAATTCAATCATAGATGTAACACCCAAAAAAATTTGCAACATTTTTAAAATAGATAAATTGATTTATTTACGCATTAGTGTGTGCATGCAATATAGAAAAATAATAAATTTTATTAAATTAAAATCAAATATAAGGTCTACATACATGTTGTGCATACATGCTGCTGCATTGGGATTTTTTTTTGTGATGTTTGGTTTGATTCAAAACTCAAAGGAATTCAAATCCATTTCAAATTTACTTTGGAAATCTAGAAATTCAAAGGAAAATGAAATCTTTTCCTCCCTTCCCATTTCAGCGTAGCCCACCGTCGGCCTGTTCTCCTCCTTTTTCTCCCACAGGCACAGCTCTCCCCCTCTCTATCCCGCGCGGCCCGCCTCCTTTTCTTTCTCTTGCGCAGCCTAGCAAGCCAGTCCAGGCCGCTTTCCCTTCCCCTTCTCCTCTTGGGCCGCCCGCTCCATCTGCTCTCTCGCGCGGAGGCCGAAGCCAGCAAGCCAGGCGCATCTCAGCACAGCCCGCACCAGCGCACTTCCCCTCTCTCCCTTTGTCTCTCTGTCCGCCCGGTCCCGCGCCCTCTCCTTTTGTTGACAGGTGGGTCCGCCCTATCAGGACCGTGTCCCACCTTGAGCCGTCCATGCAACGGACTCTGCTCCGCCACTGGGAGTCTGCCTCCGCCATGCCATGTCCTGGCATGCGCTCATAGCACAGCCCTCCCATAAGTACCGAGCCCTGCACCCGCCACCTCCTCGTCCAGCTTTGGAAGTAAGCCGCAGCCGCCCCGTGCCCTAAAACAGCGCCGCCGCGAGCTCGGAGATCCGCCATCGTCGTCGGTTCACCGCGCCGCCGCTTCTCCACCTCCGTGACTGCCTTGCCGAACTTCTACGCGAGGTAAGCAACGCTTTTCCTTCTCCTACGCTTTCTGTCGCTTGTGCTGCATCGCCGAAGTTCCGCCGGCGAACCCGAGCCGCCTCAACCGAGCCGAGCTAGTCCCCACGCTATCGTAGCCCCTTCCGATCCCCTAGATGGATTCGCCTCGTTCTCCTCTTGCTCCCCGACCTTTTCCCGAGCCAAACGGTGGCCGGAGTCACCGATTCGCCCAACTCCGGCGAGGTCCCATCAATGGCGCCGCCGTCTGGACTCGCCGCCGGCCGGCCACCTCTCTTTCCCCTCACTCAATCTAATCTGGCGCGTCCAAGTTAGATCCGACGGCCCAGATGTCTCCATACAGATTCGGCTAGCATTTTTGCATAAGAGCCCCTCAGTTTCATTTAAATAGAACCCGCCATCCATGGTGTATTCAATGGAATACGTTTTCTTCTTTTGAATAGAACGTCTTTAAAACATTTTTACTTGTTGTTCTATATGTTTGGTGTACTGTTCTAATTTAGTCCTATTGTTTGATTCATGTATGATTGCATGGAGGCTTGTGTGGTGTTTTATGATCATGTCTAGTCGGTGAGCTTTGCGTTGGTGATCAAGAAGCGGTTTTTGAAAGGTTTGGACTAGAAGGAGATCAGAGTTTAAGGCAAGTATAGCATGAGATCATCCTTGTTTCCTATTAACCTTAATACATTTAATTCATGGTTGCATGTGTCACCTTAATAAGGATTTCCTAGACTTGGACTTATACCTTGTCTCCTATGGGTTATGCATTGGGTAGCTATTCTAGTGCTCAACTAAACCATGATCTTGTAACTTAACTAATGGTATATGCAATAAACGTTAAAACATGACTTTTTAGCAACTTGGAAACAGGGGGCTGGAGTATTTAGCTACTTTCTAAATGCTCTAGATTCCTCTCCCTAAGGACTTATCTATAAGTGATCATCAGGGACTTACAGTACAGCTGTGAGGGTCACATGGCTCTGGCTTTAGCTCAGTACAAGGACCTTTTCTAGCTTGTTAGAGGTTACCTTTATGGCGAAAGAGGGGTGTATTTCGGGTTGGATATAGTGCGGCCTCTGTCCGTCAGTGTATAGGCTGCGCGTTATTGTGCCTGTCGGAAGGGGAGACCTACATTCGCAGGGCACAGAAACCTAGCGGCCCTAACTTGTTAGACGAACCTTGGAAAGACTTCATAGTGTACCTTGCCTGCTCACCTTGAAAGTGTTTTGGGAGTTATAAACCCGAGCATATGGGTAATCATGACTCACAGTGAAAGTGTACAACCACTGTAGAGTGTAAAACTATTATAACAGTCGTGCTCACGGTCACGAGCGGCCTTGGAACATTTACGGAATAGATGATGAACACTGATGATAAAGATGCTCAATAATGATTATTGTTTATGCTATTCATTATTCATGTTTACCTGATCATGTGTTTACATGGGTTTGTGATAAACTTGTTGCTACTCAATTGCTAAAATCATGACTCATTAAAAGCTAATCGTAGTTAAACTAGTGTCAGCCTTTTGAGCCTCATGAACCCCATGTTATATTTGTTGAGTACGATATGTACTTACGCTTGCTTTACTTTATAAATCTTTGGAAAATCCCGGATGGGTATCAGATTGCTAGAGTTTGGAGGAATTAGGCTTGTGATCAACCAGTCAATTGTCCCTGTGGAATTGGAGTTTTCACCCTAAGATCAGAGTTGTCTTTCCGTTGTTTGTTGTTTAAGGTTATATCCTTTATACTAAGTACGTTATATATTGAGCATTGTCTTTCGATATTACCCTTATTTGTAGCTAAATGTGAGATTTGACTTCCTGGGCTCACATATGGTGTGTATCTGGTTTTGTTCTTAAAACCGGGTGCTACAATAGACCAATAAGAGGATATATATTCATATAAAAGTAAGTTCGGTGAGCAAGCAATGTTCCCAATTTAACATCCCAATGTTTGCCACCATAAAATCAAGCACTAGTACTGGCTAAGAAGAAGGAAAAGTTAACTCAGTAAGTACCAGCAGTGGCGAGGTCACACGTTTCTCGACGGCGAGAACAATGCCATCCTTTGTCTTCAACCCGATTGCAGTGGATCCCAACTGCAAGAGCAAAGGAAACAGCAACATAAGCATCACTTTGTCACACACAGTGACAAAACCCACATAAATCTCGCAAGTAAAGGCCTCGCAAACTGTACAAAATTCAGTATGGGTATGTGCAAGTACTAGTCCTTGACCTACTTTCCCCTTAATAATGCAATGTCAATCTGGTGCTATTGAGGAAAAAAGAGTATGCCATCACAGCTCCTCGTTTCCTGCCCTTTCCCATTTTGCCCTCCTCACTGGAGTCTTTCATGATTAACGTGCGATCCACATTTGCTGGATGATTGGATAAGGAAAGGGACCTCCGAATGGCACAGTATTTCCTGCATCCCTCACGTGAGAATAGGTATTGTCAAATTTTCTTCGCATATTCAAATTCTTGCCTACTTCTTCCGTGCCATTATATCCAGTAATCTATTTGTCAGTCGAAGTTCCTATACATATACTATTCTTATGTTAAGGCATGTTTTCATGTGTAGCCGTGTATGCTCAAATGATTTCCTGTCAGAATATGATATGGGCGTCTAGCTGACTTTAAATTATTTTTTTTACAGGAGATCACTACTACAAGTTTGGTGAACAAAGCGGGCCATTCTGATATTTGCGGTTCTCTCAGAAAACTGGTAGGTACATAGTGAAGTTTTGATGTAATCAACTACAAATTAAATGCTTAATTTGTCACTTCAATTTTTCTTACTTCATTATGAACCCAATGCATTGATAATGATAATTTACAGATTGGAGAAGGCGATGTTGCAAACCTATTGACTAAAAGTTAACTTGATGGAACGTAAAAGGCTAGTTATAGAAAGAAGGATGGAAACCTTTGGGACATGCATGGCAGGGTTCAGACAACTTCGGCAGCTGCTTCACTGGTCGCAAATAGGTGTTCTTGCAATGTAATGGTTTCTATTTTTTTTTTTTGCTCTCTGTCTTTGGTAATCCTTGGATTACCAGTTAAGGTGTAAGCTTGAAACTCTTCTTCCTCTTAGTGAAATACATACCTCATGATACAGTCACGAAAAAGTAAAAGGCTCGTTATAGAAAAAAGGATGGAACTACCATTGATGCCAGCAAGTTGCTTCTCTCATGCATGTTACCAATGCCACTCTACCTTGATGTCAGTTGTGCTGTGATTTTCTGCTTGTGGTCAGCTTCTTGCAAAAAGAAAAAAAAAATTGTGCTGCTTGTTAGCCTCTCACAAATGAGCATTGGGGAATCAATAGACCAATTGCATGTTAAAGCCGATATATTTATTGTGATTTTGTTGTAGTTTTAGCTATCGGAACATGTTTCTCCACTAGATCACTGCCATGAAAGCCATCAAATATAAGCCACCATCGTTGGGGTCGTCTCGAGTTTATCTATTGCCTTTTCGTCAACAATAATAGTGATGCTAAGACTCTCCAGCCAAGAACATAGTGGTCGAAGAAGTGAGTCATCATGCTTCGGGCTACTACAAGAGGATATGTTGAGATGGCGATGCATAGAGCATGCCAGGAGGAGTGGGGCGTGGATCGGAAGTAGTTTGATGATATTTTTCGTGGGATACTGAGGTATCAGTGTCCAACTTAGATAGCTCTTTTGCATATATGTAATACCTTACATTGTTATCTTACTATTACTAATCAGAGACCTCAACGGAGGCATCAGGTTAATTCTTTTTTTTAGCGTAAAATATTATATATAAAAAAAAAGGAGAGAACTGTGCAAGGGAGCAAGCACAACAAAAACCATCCAAGAGGCTGAGAGAGACACTTGGCAGCCTAAAAATAAGAAAAGGGATCATACAAAGGAGGAAAGGAGAGCATTTGTCCTCATAAATCCTAAGAGGGATAATTTGGAAACTCAAATCCCCTTGGGATCCATGACTTTTCCAAGGGTGGAAAATCCATGGGGAAATAATTATTTAGTTCATTATGGAGGGGTTTTCCATCCCTGGGTATGGCTTCCCTTGCTTCCAAATTAGCCCAGAGTCTAGCCTTATCTAAGAAGGATCATTTCTAGGACAGTGGCGGACTCAGGATTTGAAATCAGGGCCGTCCTAGTTTAAATTTTCATATGCAATACAATAAAATTAAAGGATACTTATTAAATTATATTTTTCTAGCAGCATAATCATAGGCATAAAGATGGCATGGACCTTTTAAAATGCATTTCTTCTGAGTTCTGACAGCATCTTATTCATTCACATCAAAGGTTGATTGAGATTTGGGAGAAGGCTAAGAAGCACTCAATTTAACAGACCAATTTCACATATACACAATCCCTCTAAACGAATTTTAGTCCAATGTCCAAACCCCATTAAGAGAATGGGATTTCAGATTTCAGAGAAAGCTCAAAACTCAGAAGCACTCACCAGGGCGGCGCTCGGGATTGGGCGGCCGGCCAGCTGCTTGGCGCCCGGCGCCGGCGGCGAATGTACGCGCGCCGCGCGGCCATGTGGGCTGGTGGCGCGGTGCCGGTGGGCCGCGCTGGGGCCGTGCGGGTGCCGCTCCGCGAGGCAGCAACCACGCGCGCGGGGCCGATGGGCGCCGAGGCCGCGGCCGGCGGCGAGCCACTCGGGCCTCGGGGATCGGAGCTCGGCCGGCGGACGTTCGCAGTGCAGAAATCGTGCCAAGTCAGGGGTCGCGCCCGGCGGTCGGGGAGCTGGGCAGGAGAGGTGTTGGCTGCCTTGTGGTGTGCCGGGCCAAATTTCTTTTTGGGCTGTTGAGTACTAAAAACTTTTTGGGCCAGATTTCAGGGCAGTCCTGGACCTATCTGAAATACCTGCTGGCCCATCACTGTTCCTAAGGAGAAAAAAAGGCCCCTGTCAAAAATAAAGTTGTTTCGCTGCTTCCATACGTGTCAGACAGCAATAATGAAGATCTCCTTGAGGAAGAGATTCTAATATTGAAATCACTTTGGAAGTTACCGTGCATATGCAACTGATGCCAGCAGGCCTGTCTGACACTACCGGAAACAGGCCCGTTGCCAAGAGCCAGCGTCTTTGCTGAGAGCCAAATGTCGGGCTCTCGGCAAAGAACGGTTTGCCAAGAGTCAGCCCTCGGCAACGGTAGGCCGTCGGCAAAACCATATTTGCCGAGGGCCAGGCCGTCGGCAAAGAATTCCTCTCGGCAACCGGGCCCTTTGCCGAGGGTCCGGCCGTCGGCAAAGAAAGGCCGTTGGCAAAAGTTTATCTTTGCCGAGGTCCGGCTCTCGGCAAAACATGAACGTCGGTAAACTTGTGACGGCAGGCAAACGGCCTTCACCTGCCGTCTGTTTTGCCGAGGGTCGGAATTTGGCCCTCGGCAAAGAATTACTTTGCCGAGTGTCGTTTCTATGCCCTCGGCAAATTTTTTTTTTTTTTTTTTGCTTTTTTTTGCTTCCAAATTTTTTCCGTGGGTTTACTGTTGTACCCACATCAACTGTGATCACATGAGGAGATGTCTGGGTTTTAGGCATCGGACGTCGCAACTTGCTCGAAACCCACTCAATTTTTTATCACAGCCTATACATGCGATGAAATGACACCTCGACAAGTTTTGTGAATTTCGGACTTCGTTTCCATTTTATATAATTTAAAAATACTTTACATGCAAGTTCCTCGCCGTGTTCCGTGAAAACGATGCGCCAAATTTGGCATCTGTCACTGGATACGGTATCACACCACATGCAATACCATGAATATGATTTTTTGAATCACTCAATTCCAATATTCGATGCAGCTGCAGTTCAAATTTGAATTACCGGGAAGAATTCAAGTAAATGAAATAAACTTATTAAATATAGCTAATAAAATCAAAAAAGCTCCAAATTTTAAATATGTCTTTTAAATATTATTGTTACCCACCAGAAAAAAATTGGGAAAAAAAACAAAAAAAAAATTGTATTTGCCGAGAGCCTCAAGGGCTCTCGACAAAGAGTTTAAAAAAAACTTTGCCGAGAGCCGGATCTGGGCCCTCGGCAAAGGCCGATCCCATAAACCAGGTAGGAAAACCCTAACGGGCCCACTCATTCCCTTCCTCTCGCTTGCATGCGCCCGCATTCCCTTCCTCGCACGCATCCATGCCATGTGGGTCCCCAGCCGCCAGTAGCCTCTCCCCCCCGCCCGTCACCAGATCGCCAGTAGCCCTTCCACGCCCCATCCCCACGCCACCGGAGGCGGCCCCCCATCCTGCGCTGTGGCCGAGGGCAGCCTGCCCACCGAAAGCCGTCGTCGTCGAGACGCGTCGTCCCCCGCCTCGCCGGTGGTCGGGCACCGCCGCCTCCCCCGGCCACACCCGCCGGTGGTCCACCCCCACGGCCAGCGCGTCCCCGGCTGGCCCCGCGCGCCCCCGGCCGTCCCCGTGCGCCCCTACCGGCCGTGCAAAGAGCATTTGGAGGAGGAAGGGAGAAGAGAGAAGGAGCAGGGGAGAAGGGAGGAGGAGGGGAGAGGAGAAGGAGCGCAGGGGAGAAGAGGAAGGGAGAAGAGAGGGGGGGAGAAGGAGAGGCCTACGACCGTCATGCCCCCGCGTCGTCGCGTCACGCCGAGCGGTCGTCGCCGTTTTCCCCGTGTCTAGCCGAAGACGAGGGTGATCCCGACTCCGCGTCGCCCGACTACACCGCCACCCAAGGTAAAGCCCCCTCCCAGCTGCTGCTTCTTTGGCCTTCGTGCCATTTCTGGATTAGTGGGCCTTCGTGCCTTTTGTGGATGTGTTGGCCATCGTGCCATATGTCGCTGTGTCGGCCATCATGCTGAAATTGTGGATGTCGGCCATCGTGGCGTCTTTTTCCTGGGGGAGTTTGGAAGCCTCCCCGTCTGAGGGAGGTTACATAAATTTTAAACTTATAAATTGTGTTTCTTGTTTTGCAGAGAAGAGCCTGACGGAGGGGACCGGAGTACCTCGGCGTCTTCCTTCGGGTGCGCGCTGCACGCGTCACCTCTCCACTCCACCGCCACCCTAGGTATAAGCCCTTTGTCCGTAACCCTAGCTAGATCGCGTAAACCGGTTAGGCGTCTCCCGTCCAAAGAAAGAGATCTGATCATAGGTATGTGGATCTCTGCATATCTGCGACCGTATCTATTTCGGATTGTCCACGTTATTTGGACAGCCAGCGAGGCGTAGATGGTTTAGTTTGTATGGTCGGTCCGGTGCGAGATGGGGTTTGGCGGCACCTCTGTTGTTCTCCGGGACACACTCTCCCTTCTAGGGCGTGTATCGGGAGAGCAGTGAGAATGTCCGAAATTTATCTCGGATTGGAGCGAACATGAAAACTAACCTCATCTACGCATCCGCTGGGGGAGATAGGACCTATCCCTACCTATTAGATAGTAGGCAAGCGGTGCATATGCTATTGATGGTCATATTACTCTGTTATATATATGGTAGATGATGGATAACCGTGATTGGATGTACATGGGCGCCGTAGTCGAGAATCAGGTCACTCGTGAATGGATCTGAAAGGCGAGGATTTCTTGGACAAAGCATTTGGTGTGGGTGCTCAAGCAATGACAGAGGTGTGGTGTCCCTGAGCGAATGTGCAAAGCAGGAATAGGAAAACCGGGGAAGGTCATTGAGAAACATCTTTGTAAGTTTGGGTTTACGCCAGACTATACCCGGTGGGTGTGCCATGGTGAAAGCCATCGTATTAGAGATGAGGCATTGAGGCCACGCTTGGAGGAGGAGTTTGATAGTGATGGCGGGGTACTAGACATGATGGATGACTTCCACCAAGCACACTTCGGTGAACGATGTACGGACGAAACCGAGGAGCAGGAGCCAGAGGAAACCGCAAGGGCATTCTATCACATGATGGAGTCAGCTAAGAGGCCCCTTCATGACAAGACAAATGTTTCTCAACTCGATGCCATTGGACGCTTAATGGGGTTAAAGTCCATGCATAACATGAGTCAAGACTGCTTCGATAGTATGCTGGTAGTTTTTGGGACCCTGCTTCCGGCAGATCACGCGCTACCGAAGAACATGTATGAGTCAGTGAAGCTCCTCAAAGCTCTTAAGATGTCGTATGAGCAGATACACACTTGTGAGAACGGGTGCGTCCTCTTTAGGAAAGAACACGCGGAAGCAAAGTACTGTCCAAAGTGTATGTCCTCTAGGTATGTGGAGGTAGAATCTAGTGATGGGTAGAAGAAGCAGCTTGGAATCCCCATGAAAGTCCTACGGTACCTTCCGTTCATACCGAGACTCCAACGACTATTCATGAGCGAGGAGTCTGCAAAACAGATGACATGGCACAAAAATGGCATCCGATACAATCCTGACAAGATGGTACATCCATCAGATGGTGAAGCATGGCAAACATTTGATGGCATTTATGATGACAAAGCTCTAGAGGCTCGTAATGTGCGTGTTGCGTTTGCAACAGATGGGTTCAATCCTTTTGGAATGATGGCGGCCCCATACACTTGTTGGCCAATCTTCGTTATCCCCCTCAATCTCCCCCCCCCCCGGCGTCCTTCTTCAACGTCAGAACATATTCTTATCGCTGATAATTCCTGGTCACCCGGGGAAACATATGGGTGTGTTCATGGAGCCTTTGATTGATGAGTTGATCAGTGCATGGGATCACGGGGTACTGACATACGACCGTGCTACAAAGAGGAACTTCACAATGCACTACCCTGGCCTGGTGGAGGTGAGCCCAGACATGTTCGAGCCGGCCACTCAGTTCGACCACTATGAATTGGCCGCAGATGCCATGGATCGTAGTAGCCAGACATGTGAACAAGGCGGAGCAAAGTCGCGTGGTCGTCGGGGACACATCGGTAAGTCTTCGGCACACATTGTATTCTTTTAGCCACAGATACATCGTATTCATTGGGTATTCTTCTAATAAGTAATTGATACCTCGCGCCTTTATGTAGGATTTCTTTAGAATCGAGGAGGGCAAGGAGCATAGGGCGTACCAGGTGGCGGTCGCTTCTTGTAAGAAGCGCGTCACGGACATGATTCACGACGCCAGCGTCATCGGTAGCGCACATTTGGCACTACTGCTTGAAGGTCAAAGGCGTAGCATCAAAAGGATGAGGCAAGGCAGGTGGTGCTGACTAAGGAGGAGTACCTTGCATGTAAATACGGAACATTACTATTGATTTCTTCTAAGATTAAGTTTCCTTAATTTGATCTTCTGATATATCGTTTGCTTGATGGCCTGTAGGCGATTCCAAACTGGTGCAATCGGCATCCGGATGTCTGGGAGAGGATTGTGGACATGTGGCTCAGCTAGGATTTGGAAGAAGGAGCATGATGAAGCACGCTTGGCGCCGTTTCTTCGATGCAAGGAGTACCACACCATCAAGGCGACCGCAACCTCTCCGAATTCTCGAAGCTTGGGTAAGGCGAAACCATTTCTCTAACCTAACACTCAATTCTCGCAACAATTCTAACAATGTTATTGTCTTTCTCATGATCGGCATCACATGGTGGCCGCCCTTGTGGTCACCTCAAGGCATATGCCTTGTCCCACTTGGGCAAAGGCGGCCACCACCGATTGGACCACGAAGTCCTCGCTTTGAGTCGTTCACCAACGCCTTGAGATTGCCCCTCGCATCTCTATGTACACAGAGATGGCAAGGTCGATCCATGGGCGGACTACGACCCGACCACCGAGGAGCGGCTTGATCGAGCTCGTGATGAGGGTGGGGCAAGGCAAGAAGCGCAGGCGGTTACGGCTTGGCGTCGGTGTCCTCGACACGACCTTTGTTCCTTATTTGCACTAGATCCGAGCAGCGAGCACGAGCTCAATGCCGGCCATACGCCATACTTGGCCGACCGTGGTGTCGACACTCCGGTAAGTGTTCTCTTCCATTCCTAGTTCTTTGACTTTACATACCTTAGCTCCGCAATCTTGAAACATTGGCGTCAAATGTTGCGAGCACGCGATTCTGAGCGATGGAGGCCGAAAGCGGGAGCATGGCGATAGAGGTGGCAGCTTTGGAGGCCGGCGGGAGCTCGAGCGGCAGAGGTGGCAGCTTTAGAGGCCAAGCAGGAGCAGGATCAGTGGCGGTGGCAGAGGTGCTCTCCTACGTGCAATGGGTCTTGCGATGACCCAAGGTGGAGCAGTCCCACAGGTTCACTGCTCGGTCATGCTGAGCTACACCTCCACCTCATCTTGATTCTACTCCGGTGAGTATGACAAATGTTTTAGTTTCTCTAAATGTCAAACCTAGTGAAACCTAGTAAAACCTAGTGAAACCTAGTGCTAGTGGTGATGGTGGTGGGTGGTGGTGGCGGTGTGGTTGGTGGTGGTGTGCTTGTTGGTGGTGGTAGTAGTAGTGTGGTGGTGGCGTGGTGGTGGTGGTGGTGTGGTCATGGTGGTGGTGTCGCGTGGTTGGTGGTGGTGGTGGTGGTGTGGTCGTGGTGGTAAAAAGTACATGTAGTGCTTGGTTATCTATTTATGTTGTCTAACACGTTCTGCATCTTCTTTGTTTGTGTAGCGTCAGTCGGCGGCGTTGAACGACCCTATCCTTCTCCTCGTCAACTCCCCAGGATCGCACGCGGCGCCTTCTCAGCCCGGACTGTCGTCGTGACTAGTTTGGCGTCTCCTATGCCTCTTGTTTATGTTGCTTGTCGAACTTTACACTTGTGGTTGTCTATGTGTCGATATTTGTTTGTGACTTCGAACTTCGAGACTTCTATGTGATGTGGATGTGAATTATGTGATGTGGATGTGGTTATTGATACGTGGATGTGCTTATTGTGATGTGGATGTCATGTATATGTTTATTTGTTGACTGGAAATGCAAAAAACAAAAAAAAATTAAAACTGGCTGTGGCTTTGCCGAGGGCTATGGTCATGCCCTCGGCAAAGCTGGGAATTCTGGAACACACAGAATCCTAGCTTTGCCGAGCGCTCTTCTGACAGACGCTCGGCAACGTTTTTTGGAAAAAAAATTCAGAAATTCTTTGACGAGAGCTTGCTAAGGCTGTCGGCAAAGATCAACTTTACCGTGACCTCTCGCCGTCATGGCGAAAATTTTTGTCGACGGCCGGCTAACCCTCGGCAAATCCTTTGCCGAGAGCCCGAGATGCGGCTCTCAGCAAAGTAGCCTTTGCCGTGAGGTACTGTGCCGACCAGCCTTTGCCGAGAGCAACTCTCGGCAAAGCCTTTGCCGAGCGTATCCGGCCCTCAGCAAAGAACCTCGTTCCAGTTGTGTGAAAGGACAATGAAAAGCAGTTTCTTCAACATTACGATTATGGAGAACACAGTTGCCGTTGCTGCCCTCCAACTTTGCGTTTTTCCCTTTTGAGAAGATTCCTTGTGTTTAGCGTATCCGTAATGATGAGCCAGGAGAAGACTTTAAGTTTGTTAAAGCACTTTAAATCCTAAATCCATAGGAAAGGGGCAGGTGGCTGAATATATATTTCTGTAGGGGAAGTTGTAGAAGAAGTATAGCTGCTATTGCGCTAAATATAGTGCTAGGAATCTTCCGTGTCCCGTCAAACCTGTATATATCCAGGTTTTGTTATGTTCCTATCCATTTCCTTTCTTAAAATCCCAATACTATCTCCACCAGGCTTGCTCTTCGCAAGGAAACAGGGGAGGAGCGATCTGTAATAAAGTAATAAGCTCTCCCTGTCTGGCTGAAGCAAGACGTCGTGGATGTCAAGGATTGAGGCCGTCTATATCTCTGCTCACAGGGTACAGTGCTTCATCTCCAATGCTGGTCTGCCGTCTGCTTTGTCATTCCTTGGGTCAACTGCTGTGTTGCCCCGCACCTTGGCCCCGTTCGCTTTGCTGAAAAACCAAGCCGAAACACTGTTCCGACTGATTTGTTGTGAGAGAAAAATATTGTTCCGGTTGAAAAAACAAGCTGAAAAGTACGGATTATAAGATACGCGAACAGGGCCCTTGTTGTTATACCTGGCCATGCAGCCCGAGGCTCGGCAGCCCGGCCCGAAGCCCGGCCTTTTGGCCCGACACAAGCACGGCCCGGCCCGCAGGCCACCGGGCTCAGGCTGGCCCGGCACGCAGCGCCAGGCCGTGCCTGGGCCGGCAGTTGAGCCCGCGGGCTGGGCTGGCCCGGCACGGGGTTTTGGAGGAGGCCCGGCAGCGGCCCGAGAGGGAGGCGGCCCAGCTCGCCAACGGCTCCCCCCACGCCGCCACCCCAGACCCCACCTATAAAAGGCGGCCGATGCGGCACCCCCGTCCTGGCCTCCCCTCAGTCCCGCACTCCCGCTCGTAACCTAACCCTAATCCCCAATTCCCCATTCACCCATTCGCATCCCACCACCACCAGCCGCCGCGCCGCTCTCAAACGCAGTGGCCAGTGACGCCTCGCCGACTCCGGTGACCACGATCCGCCTCCCGCCGGCGTCCTCCCCTCCGTCCCTGGCTCTCCCTTCTCCCTCTCCCTATCTCCCCTCTAGATCTCATTGATTATGCGAGTTGGTTGTCTCTGTTTGTCCCTCCTCCGCCGTCCGCCGTCGTTGCTGACTGAGTGTCGTCTTCTCTAGACTCTGGGTGCTCGTCGTCTTCTCCGGCACCGGGCTACGGCTGCGCAGGTGAAACCCTAACCCTAACCCCTAACCATGTTCTAATTTCTTCTTTTTCTTTCAATGTATGCTTCTGATTTCTTCTTCTTCCATTGTTTCGTAGGTCGGTAGCCGATGCATCGTCTTCTAGCTGCGGCTTAGAGTGAGCAAGGCGGCCACCCGCACCGTCGAGGAACGGGGCTAGAGAGGCGGCCATGGCCGACGAGGATGGCCTCCTGCCGGTTGGCCTGGCCCCAGAGACTTGATTATGATATGTATCTGTGATGTATTATGTAAACCTTTGAACATGTTTAAGACTTATAAGAGCTGTGCTGCACTCTTTTTCTCTTTCTGGGGTTTCTCACAAGGGTGAGTTTTACCCATAAAGGTTTTTAATGAGGCAGCATTGCACACTGCTCAGTTATCCTTTTAATTTCCTCTTGTTCTCTGTGTGTATGGTTTTGGTTTTAGTTTGAAGCTCTTCTGGGAAAAAAAATACTTTAAATTTGAATACTTTTTGTTGAGATGAATTTTTTGATGTGTTTTGAACCCTATTGACCTCGGGCTGGCACGGCCTGGTGATTTGGCCGTGCCTAGCAGGCCGGCACAGCACGGATTTAGGCCCACAGGCCGGTGCTTGGGCTGATGGCAAGGCACGAGGCCCGCAGCGGCACGGCACGGGAGGCACGGCGTGCCGTGCCGGCCCGACATCCTCCGGGCCGTGCCGAGCCAGGCCGGCCCGATGGCCAAGTATACTTGTTGTACAAAACAATCGCCTTCACAGATGCCGATGCATGCCTGTGACTGTGATCCGAGGCGACCATCCTGTCGTAAAAAGAAGTGGTGCATGTTGCCCTGTTGTGTGTTGCATATAACCTTGACAACTGCAACAATATTTGTACAATTGTGGTTATGCTGTACGGAGTAGTATCAAATATCAGTTCAGTTCAGTTTCCCATTTTGATTGAAGAATATTCAGGGCGCCGAGCATGCAGAAGCGAGCACCGTACCGCCGCAGCCACCCGCCTGGCAAGTGGCAACCGGACGGACGGCGTTCCCCGTCTCTGCATTCCAATCCAATTCCAAAAATGCATACGTGCGTCGGTGGATCTCGCGTTCCAAACAAGGAAGGAGGAGATGTTCAGCCAAACTTTGATTGGGAAACACACCCGTTCTTTCCTCACAAATCGACGCAGTCCACCCACATATAGTTCCAGCATTGCAGCCCCTGGATCAGCCAGCTCCGCCATCCTCGTCGTCGATCCAACCGACCAACCTCGCCGTTACACCGTCGCACTACGTACGTGGGTGGGCACGGTCATCAGTCATCACACCCCCACATGGCCGGCACCACGGCTGCGGCGGCCGCCGTCGTGTCGAAGCTGGACGCCCTCCCTGCTACAGGAGGCCGAGGAGCAGCAGCATCGCAACGGCCTGCCGCGAGGGGCCAGGCGAGGCGCCGCCTCCATGAGGACCGACCTCCTGGCGCCGCTGTCCCTCGTGTCCAGGGTCTCGTCAGACACCTGCTGTTATATATGGCCAAATGGCCCGGCACGGACCCGACCCGAAAAAGCACGACACTAGCATGGTCCGAGCACGGTGTCCATAGTGCCAGGGCCGGCATGGGCATGATCTAGGGCCATGCCTGGGCCGCATGTCTGGCCCGCAGTGCCGGCACGGGCACGGCACGGTTAATGGACCGGCACGATGGTGGCCTGATTATTCTCGATCGTTGGATTAAATGGGAGCAGTTCTGACCGTTGGATTAAATTTGACCTAGGTATAAAAGCAAGTCCCTCCTATTCTCTCTCGTTCTTTCCCTTCCCGCCGCCATTTCTTTCAATCGAGTAGTCTGAGTCCCGGCCGCAAAAACTTCAGTCGCTACTCCTCCCGTCGTCCTCCGCATCTCGCTCCGTAGGCCGGCGGCTGGCGTCCCAGCTCCTAGGCCACTCCCTCCCCTGTTCATCTTCTCCTTAAGGTGCGGCCATAAGACGATGGCGGCATGAGGCACGGCGGCGGCGTTCACGCGAGGCATGGCTGCGGCGGCGCAGCGACGACGACGAGGACGCGTGGGCGGAGCGGGGCCGAGGAGTGGCTCGACAATGGCGTGTTCGTCGCGCCGCCGACGAGGCGGGGCGCGGCGAGCTCCTCGGCTCCTCCCTTGCAGCCACGGGCCGGCATGGACACGGCGGGTCGCCGTGCCTATGGGCACGGCACGCCACGGCTAAGGAGCCGTAGTGTCGTCCCTGGGCCGAGAGCTCGGCACGGTAGATCGTCGTGCCACATAGTACCGTGCCGCCGTAGTGCCGTGCCACATAGTGCCAGGGCCGTGCCAGGGCCGGGCCGCCCGTTTGGCCACGTGTGCCTGCTGTGGCAGCTGGCGCACGGAGGAATATGCCAGCAGGTCGACCGCGCCGTCCGGATGCTCGACGAGCTCCTCCGGGAGATGGAGATGGACCCGCCTCCCGGCTGGACGACGACGACGGCGCCGCCAGCCCACCACGTGAGGTTCCAGGGCGCTTCGGGAGCTATGCCACGTACCTAATTGTCCTGGATGACATTGGTGGTGTTTGGATCCAGTGACTAAAATTTAGGAGGTGTGTCGGGAGGATGTTGCATGGGGTGTTCGGATACTAATAAGAAAACAAATTACATAATCCATCGGTACTCCACGAGACGAATTTTTTAAGTCTAATTAATCCGTCATTAGCATATGTTTACTGTAGCACCGCATTGTCAAATCATGAACTAATTAGGCTTAAAAGATTCGTCTCGCAAATTAGTTGTAAACTATGCAATTAGTTTCGTAATTAGTCTATATTTAATACTCCATGCATATATCTAAACATTCAATGGGACAATGACTAAAATTTAGGAGGGGCAATCAAACACACACCTTAGTCTAGTAGACGGCTGGAAGCTCTGTTTTCCGTGGAACACAGCAGGATCCTCATCACGGCCCACACGCCACGACGGCGTTGTGCGATCGCATTGGCCACGCTTGGTCACCCCCGTTTCTACTACATGTCCAGCCTCACAGGGGATTACGTGAGGCTGCTGTTCCACAGGAGACTCTTCGGTTCAGAGGACAGGTGCCCTCCGGAACTGGCACAGGTCGCCGACCAAGTCCTGAGGCAGTGTGCCATGGCTCGCCGCTGGCCATCACTGTCATGTCCGGCTTACTGGCAAACAAGCCGCGTACGAGGCCTGTATGGGAAGGTGTCTGCAGCTGCGTTGGTCTAAGCAACAGCACCAGCGGGACTGAAGAGATATGTCTCATGGGTTACTATGCTCTTCCCCACTACCTCAAGACCTGCTTGGTGTACCTGAGTAGTATGTTTCCGGAGGATCATCCCATCGACCGTGATCGCGCGGTGATGAGCTGGATCGCTGAAAGATTTGTCTCTGAAGAACACGGTGCGACACTGGAGGAAGCAGGGCAGAGCTACTTCGATGATCTCGTCAACAGAAACATGATCCAGCCGGCGTGTCGCGGTCATGGGTATGATGAAGGTAAACCAGAGGTTTATACGATCCATGGTCTCATCAGACGCAGCAGAACTCAACGACACCGAGAGATACGAGCAGTTTGCCTTCTCGATTTACAGACTGAAAGGGCTCCAGTCCCTGTGTATACATGGCAGTGATAGTTCAGTGGACTTTTTGAATCACTTGCACCATCCTCTAGGGCGGCTGCAGAAGATTCAGCTCAACGGGAGCTGCTACGTCAACAGGATCCCTCGGTGGTTCAGATCACTTCCGGCGCTTGCGTATCTACGCATAGACGTAATGGAAGTGAAGAATGGAGACCTTTAGCTTCTCTCTCGCTGTCGTCCAGAACCGTGCCCACAGAGAAGCTTGTTATCAGCAGAGATGGGTTTCCAGCTCTTCAGGGGTTTCAGCTGTGTTCTGTGAGGCCTTACCTTGCATTTGAGCCACAGGCTATGCAAATGCTCGAGACGCTGCTGTTGTCGCTCCATGTGCTACCTGAAGAGACACATGGCTTTTCTATCAGCACTGACCAGTTCATGTGCCTGAGGCAAATTGAAATCAGAATCGACGGCAATCAGGGTGTGGCGGATGCGTCCAAGTTGTTCGAAGCCCAGAATGTTGCTATCAGGAATGCTTCTGGACATCCAAACTGTCCGGCAGTTAGAATCATATATATAAACTTAACTGTAAAAAACTGTTAAGAGTTTACTTCTCCATGGTTCAGAAGATCACAGAGTATGAGTGGATTAACAAGGAGTAGCAACTACATCGAGCAATTGCTCGCCTCTCACGCCTCCGGCACAGCCGGCCTATTCCTTCTTCTTCTCTCCTCCCTTTCCCCTGCCGCACGTCTCCTTCCTCTTAACAGCTAACACGCTCACTCGATCGTTACGACATCGTCATGGGCCGACCTTCCACTCTGGGCCTTGATAGCGTGTACTGGGCTTGATCATCGGCCTGGGCCGGCCTGGTACCATTCTTCCTTCCTCTCCATCCGCCATCTTCCCACCTTCACCCTTGTTGATATCAGCATCTCCTGGTACCATGACAAAAACTTGATTGTGCACTAGAGGAGGGGAAAGGCGAAGAAGCAAAAGCTAGAAACAGTCAATTAAACATAATCATTGGAGCTATCTGTACGTGCTTCACAACAGAGAACAGTCATGCAAAAATCAGTTCTTGGAAATTTTAAAAGAAATTAAAGACTACCAGTTTGCATAGCCGTCGTTGCAAAATATATTTTCAGCTTTTTGTTGCTAAATAAAATAATGGCTTTATTCATGTGGTAATTTTCTGGAGGCACTACTGCTGTCCAGTCTACCATTCTCTACATATATGCTGTGCCTTAAACCAGAAGCTCCAGATGTTCCTCATCTTACTGGGTAGGTTCTTCAGGAGCAGGGTAAGTTTGATACTACTAGGACTAGAGGAGAATTTGTTCAATGTATAGTCGTATATCCACATAAATAAGGGGCCTATATTTATTCGCTCCCACTGTCTCATCAATGTACTTTTGGTGTTCACATTGGTCTTATTCGTAGAGGATGAACATAGGAATACATATAATAATGCTAATACAAGAATGTCTTATTTGATTAAAATATAGTGAAATTGTTTTGGACAAAAACACAAGCACCTGGTGGGCATATATGTGGAAGTGTCTCCTGCATGGTCAGCCAGCAGCACAACTTTGGCTGCGTTTGGATCCATCCAAAATTCTATAAGCTGGTATAGAAGCTAGGTTCATTAAGTTTTTGAGATTGTGGATGCTAGCTTATGAATTTGTAGGATGTTTGGATACCAAACAGGCCTTGTTACTTGCCTGCTCTTGCACAACTATAAACAATGGTTGTTATATAAAAAAAAACTATAAACAATGCTTCGATGCCACAAGAACGCCGTCGCACGAGAGCGTCGGCCGCCACAGCTGCCAGCGGGGGCAACGCGTACGGAAGGCGGACACTGTGGTTGGGAACGGGCAGCGGGGGGGAGAGAAAGGAGGCAAATTCGTTATTCTTTTTTTTCTCGAATACGCAAAAGATTTATATATATTTATAATTAAGGTAGAAATGTTTGATACAAACAACGCGCTTCTGACGAGCACCCTAGGAGGTCTACAGGATTACAGGCGTGGGCTGGTGGAGCATCCTAGCGTACAGATACATATTTCGATATTATATAAATAATAGACAACCAGGATAAGGGCGGCGACACGGCCTAGGAAGAGGCCTTGTGAAAAAGCTGCCGCCGGCGCGACTCCTTACCGACGTCGTGGAAGAGCGCTTCCAGCACTTCCACATTGAAGGCACTAGGCTCGACCTCGTAGAGCTCCTCATAGGCCTTCATCGCCGATGCGCTTGGCGTTGACAGACCCGTGACCAACCCCAATTGCTGTATAATTAGGATCTCACATCGCTTGGAAGCAAGCACCCAAGAGAGGCTTTGCGCCACTAGCCGCTTGCTTCGCAGCGGCAGCACCACCTTTGCAGGCGGCGGCTTGGGCAGCTCCTTAATCAGCGAGGAGGCCCTCTTACGTCACTTTTTTTATGAAGTTCTCGAGCGGCGGTTGGTGGAGGCGGCGTTGTCCTTGGCCTGGTGGGAATTCACCGTCGGCGTGCTGGGAGGGTCAGCATCCGCAGTGAGGTCGACCGGTCCGAAGCCTGGTGGGTAGCCCTCTTTGTGCTCCATGGGTGCCTCAATGCCCGAGGGGGCATTCTGCACCAACCGCATTGGCGTGACCTGTGTCTTCCCCTGCTGAGGCGACGTCGGATGACAGTCCACTGCCCACTGAGTGGGGCGCGGGGGTGGAGTCCGCAGCTCTGAGCCAACATGCTGGGAGGGCGTCCCCTGACTTCCTGCGAGGCCGCAGGTGCAGACATCGGTGACCACCGCCGCCGGGGCCTCATCCTCCAGCTAGGGGGGCGTCGGAGCTGACGCCAGGCGCTCAAGTGGAGTCCACACGATGATGTGACTGCCGGTGAGCGATGCCGCGAACTCCTTTATCATCGGGCCCTCTGCGATGTTACGATCACGAGTGGCATCTGGGTACGACGTCAGCATCAGTGGGTCGAGGTCGACAAGGATCGCCTCGCTGGTCCGCTCACCGTGCCCGGTCTGGGCTGAATCAGCAGCATCGGTGTCGTCCGGCGCTGCCGGGGTGGCCCTTGTGGACCGCCCATGACGTCTGCTCCAGCGACCCACGTCTGCGCTGTCCAGCACGACCCCACCAGAGTCTTGCAAACCACCCTCATCCGCTGGACGAGCACGAACGAGCACAAACCGAGCAGTGTGGCTGGCGATCCACAGTACCTGCATCACCTGAGCTCCCAGAGCCCGCATGTTGTGGCTGCTTACAGTCGCACGTAATGTGTCGAAATCCCTTGCAGCGCAGACAACGCTAGGGCAGCTTGCAAGTTGCCACCCAATGCACGGAGGAGAGGCAATTGAGGCACTTGCCGTGCAGATCTGCCGGGATGCGCTTTGGAGGTCGACGGCTCACCAATCGCTTGGGTCCTGTCCCATCACCACCGCCTGTCAGCCCTCGTGGCAGAACCTTGCTCCAGCCATCCACATCTGGTGCGGAGATGCGACGGCGGTTGCTGGCAGGTGCACGTGGCTCGAGCCTCTGATGGACCGGCAAGCGCCGTTTGGCATCCCTCACGAAGGCTCCGCCACCAGCGTCCCTGCCGCGTATAGGTAGCCCATGGAGGAGCTGAGGTCGTGCTCAGCGACGTTTGGGTTGCCTGCGCCGCCCCTTGGTGCCGATGGTCCCGCCCTTGTCGGCATTGGGGGTCGAGTCCCTGCGTAGGGCCCCAAGCCGCTGTTGAACGGGCACTCGCTGGCCAGCAGGCGGAGGGGCAGCCGGTCCGCCGAGGATGGTGCCACCGGTGGGGCGCCTGGGCTTGCGTCAACGGTGTTGGCTCTTCGTCCTTGCAGCGTCAGGGCCTTCCATGGGAGCCCGACCGGAGCCCTGCACCACGGTGGTGTTGACGTTGCTCGCCGCCGCCGCCGTGGGAGCAGTCTCAACCGAGAAGGCCCGGCAAGCAGCTTCAAGGTAGGGCGCAGCTGGGGACGCGCCGTCGGACTGGTAGTCGGAGTCGCCAGCGAAGGAGTCTGCTTCCCATCGCTGGGCCTTGGATCTGCCCGCCGATGTGCAGCTAGGGAAGAAGGGGATGGCGAGGGGAGGGAGGGAGAAGGTGGAGGAGGTGGCTGCCGGCGCCAGGGCGGTCGCAAGCAGGCTGTGGTGGCTGGGAGAGGGGGAGGAGAGAGACGCACGGTCTGCATCCCTTCCAATCCGAGAGGACGAAGCCGCTCTTCTAGATCTGGCTGGCGATGGAGCTCCGGGGACAGCTGTGGGAGGGATCTGGGGGAGGATGGATGGGAGGAGCTTGGAGAGACGAGCTCCACGGACGGAACAACCTCCGACGCGAGGGGTGGTGGCGGCTGCTGGGGGCGGCGGCCCGGCGAGCTCCTGTGCGCCTCATGGCCTGGGCGCGCCGAGCTCCGCTGGCACCGGCTGGAGGGTGGTGTTTGGGAGGCAGGACGGGAGGGAGGACCTGGGGGTGGCGGTGGTGGGTGCCGGGGCCGCCGGAGCGGCCGCCGGTGCTAGGGAAGGCAGCGAGGCGGTGGCCTCCAGGGGTGCGTCGGGGTCTGCGGCCTGTTGGGTTTTCGTGTGATAGGCCTCGGCAAATTCGTCACTCTTGTCTTGCACTAATTAAACCCCTGGTTTGGAACTCGTTTAAAAAATAAAATAAAATAAAATAAAACTCGAGATGCTTTTCATTAGTCCTCAAGATGCTTTTCATTACTCATCGAACCAGCTAAATCACTGGTCACCGCATCCTCAATTTCTAGAGGTACACCTTCCCAAGTGCCATTTTGTCCACTATGGTACTTACACCCAAACGCAGCCAAAGCATGAGCTACTTTGTTACAATCACGCATACACTTATTTTATATGAACTAAACTCTGCATTTAACGGCCCGTTCGCTTAGCTGAATTTGGCTGAAAAAACAAGCAAAAACGTTGCTCCGGCTGAATTGTTGTGAGAGAAAAACATTGTTCCGGCTGAAAAAAGAAGTCGAACAAGCCGGATTTTAAGACAAGCGAACGGGGCCGAAGTGCTTAAGCTCGGTGATCACCTGTTCGCTTGGCTGATAAGCCATGGCTAAAAGTACTATTGGCTAATTTATTATGAGAGAAAAATATTGTTCGTTCACTGAAAAAATACGGATTATAAGCAAGCAAACGGGGCGATGATTTCCCCCAACTGCCGACAGCCGGTGTCCATCCTCCTCAATTGCTGCTTTCACTAGGGTCGCGTCAGTTTCAATGCAAATGCGCGAAGATCCCCATTCTGGCCGCCTCTCCAGCAGAACAGCAAGGCAGGCCAAGAGCTCAGCATGGAAGGCATCGGTTCTCTGTTTAAGGGTCTACGAGGAGCCATGTCCGATTAGTTGTGTGGTACGGTAGGGTCCCATAGACGGCGTCAACTGTAGGGTGCTTCGCTCTGTCTCCTATCCTCGCTAGGAGTTAAGGCCGAGGGTGACCCACAGATTAAAGGAAAAGCGAAGGTTGTGCTAAGGGCATGTTCAACCCACAGATAGAGGTTATCTATATGTTCTTGGAATCCGACACAGGGGGTTATCTATATGTTCTTGGAATCCGACACACATATAGCTAAACAGGCAGATCGTACAATGGGCTGTCTATTTGTCTGTCTGCAAGCTATTTAATGCTTTCATATATCCATGACCAAGTATAAATATGATTCCTATATACTATGTGTGGCTAGTTGATCACATAAACACTCCTAAACACAGGCAGCATGATCACATAGACAAAATATAAGCTAGATAACTTGATAGCAGGTAACATAATGTGTCGAGCAACTTGACATGACCAATATTTAACTCACATCATTTAAAACAAAAAAAAAATACAGCATGCAACAACATGACATGATCTCAGCTCTTGTTCAACAGCATGCTAACATCTCAGTCCTTCAATTGCTTCTCCTCTTTTGTTGAGTAACAACCTAACAGGATGTACAAGCAACAGCAACAAAAGACAACCCTTCATGAGGAGCAACAGGATGTACCAGCAACAACAACGAAAAGACCAGAGCATTCACATTTTCCTGTAAACAGACATACAGCTTATTAAACTTGGATGGAAAAAGCTCAACGAGAGAGAAATGGTAGCAATGGCAAAATAATCAACATAAGTAAAAAAAGGAAAGAAGCAAGTATTAAGCAAGTGTTACACAGAAACTTCATAATTCACTACAGAGAGGTAATTCACTGGATGACAGCAACAGTACCACATATGCTGGATAATTCAGAAACTTCAGAAGTTCAAAAAATAAGCTACTTTTATAAGTACACTGAAACTTGCTAACTGAAAGCACATAATTCAGTTTACAACAGGGAAAGACATTTGACAGCAAGGCGATAATTTCTGAACTGAAACAACACCATTCAACAATACAAGACTGCTCTATTGAATACTTTCACAGCAGCATTTTTATTAACTGAGCAGAAGAAGCTACAACAATTCTCAGATACATGGAAGAATACATACCATTTCTTTGTGTACCTCCAACAGATCAGTAGCAGTAGCAGTACCTTCTCTTGCTTCCCTGAAACACAGTACAAGGATTTTAGTTACTGGACACTACAACGCAGTTGCAGATTATACAGGAAGAGCACATACCAAATTATATAACTTCAGGAAAAAGCATCTTTCTCAAACACTTCATGGCAGCAACTCGCTCAGACTTTTCGTCGTCTGTCATTGAACTAGTATCTTGTGAGATGAGGTTGTTATATGCATCCATCATCTTTGATTCTTTCTCAAGCTTCTTCCCCTCCATCTCAAGCTTCTTTGATTCCATCTCAAGCCTCCTCCCCTCCATCTCAAGTTTCTTTGACTCTCTGTTCTCCTGTGCTGCTAAATGGGCAAGCCTTGTGGTCTCAATCTTATCGGAAGACAGCTTCTGCTCCAGCTCTAGCACCTTCATGCGGTTTGTAATAGCTTCTTCTTGGGACTTGCTCAATTTATCAAGCTTTTCCACATGAATTGCGGATTCCTTTGATTTTCCATCATCCCATTGCCTTTGACTTGCCTTTTGCAGCAAGAGCGGCCTTTTTAGCTGCCTTTTGTCCAATTGGTCACTTTGGCATCTCATCTTCACTTTCAACATTTTCCACGTCTTCTTCGAGGTGATATGACTTCCTTTTACGAGCGTTCTTCAGCTCTTCGTTGTATGTTTTCCACTTCGCCACATCACGACATATTTTCCAAACATTCTTAATCATGAAGGGTCCTAGCTTGTGATCCAAATAGAACTCGTCGGCTGCATCCATCCACATCTGATCAGAGTAGCCACTTGTAAACACCCTGCGAGCCTTCAAATAATCAGATTCAACGAGGTCACACCACCTATTAATCTTGTGCCATCGATCCTTGGCTTGCTTTGCATTCCTTTTCCTTTGCGGCCATGTTTTCAGGACGGCTGGTCGAGTCTGGACGCCTGGGGACCGTCCAGAACGTCCAGGACGATTAGTCGTCGTCCAGGACGATTAATCGACCCTGGACGAGTCCCCTGGTCGTCCTGGTCGTCCCCTATATATGGGGAACTGATATACCATATATATTATATAGTTACTCAAACTAATATACACACACTAATAATATACTACATGTTCTGGGCTCTAGATAGGTCAGTTGGCCACTTACCTGGCTGCTGCAGAGCCCTTTCTTGTCTTGCTGGCTGCTGCTGACAAACTGAAATTATAGAAAAATAAAGCACATTAGCAAGGAAATATGGAAACAGAGCTTCCACTGCACTGCACGTTGCCTCTGTCAATCTAGATCTACACACAGAAACGGAGCTTCAAGCTTCAAAGCACCAAGATTGAACGAGGAGGTGATGACTGACCTGAGGAGGAGCTCATATTCTTCGTGCAGTCTTCCTCCCTTGCACAGTTGGATCTGCAGTTCTGCACCCGCTGGATCTACAGGCCTGCGTGCCTGTAGCACTGCAGCAACCACAAGGAGGAGGAGCAGCTGGAAGGGAGAGGGAGGGCTGCTGCTGGACTGGGAGAGGTGAGAGACTAGAAGACTGAAGAGTGAGTGTGTCTGCCGTGTGAGTGAGAGGCTGAGGGAGTGAGGGGGTAGGAAAGGGAAACCCTAATGGGCTTGGGCCAAAATATAAAATAGGCCCAGCTCTCAGATACAGCCCACTCTCAGGCTGGACGGGCTGGACGACTAGCACAGCCTAGACGGGCGATTAATCGTGGCTGGACGACGATTAATCGGACGACTAGTTTCCTGGACAGTCTGGCCTATTCGGAGGCCCTGGTCGAGTTGCTAAAACCGTCCAGGACGATTAGTCGCGATTAATCGGACGTCCTGAAAACAGGGCTTTGCGGTGGGGTGTCCTTGTTGTATGCCTTGATAACATCACCCCATATGCTTCGCTCTTCCTATTGGCTCCGGTGGCTGAGTCCGTTGAATTTTCAATCCAAGCACTCATCAATCTTTCGTCTTCGTTTGGTGTCCACATAATCCACTTCTCAGTCCTAACATTTTCGTTCTCGCCATTGACTAGAACAGGGTGCTGCTCTGATAAGAGTTCCACCTCTGATGGCAAACTTCCACCATTGGTTTCAGGAATACAATGTGCACCAACCAAATGAAAATTATGTGGCTGATTGCCAAAGTACCTCATGAAACCACCTTGTGTGTCTTTATCCCTACAAAAAGAAGGGTTCCAAAATAAGATCACTGGTAGTACTTGAGGCAGTCATCTAGCAATAATAATAAACAAGTTCAATAAAAAAATCCACTGCTACTGCTAGTATTGTGAGTTCTTAAACTGTTGGTATTTTAAGTCCATCTTCAGTAAAAAAATGCACTGCTACTGCTAGTATTGTGAGTTCTTAAACTTGAGATGTTACACAAGATAGCAGTTCAATTGATAAGAAAATGCAGTTCATGAGATAGCAGTTCAATTGACTAGAAAATCCAGACATCTAAGTCCACTTCATGAGATAGCAGTTCAATTGATAAGAAAATGCAGTTCCACTTCATGAGATAAGAGTTCCAGTTCACTGCTACTGCTATGTAAGGACCCACCTTTTTAACAAATAATTAATGACAATTAAATAAACATTAAATTTATCTCCATTACATCAAGCTGGTAATTTGATACACCTTGACATGAAAATACATAAATCATATATTAATTCTTGGAACTAATTATGTACATATGCATATCAATGTAGCTTTACAAGATAACACAAAACCTTCCTCTCTCCCATCCAGTTACAATATAGTAGTATATAGTAGTACATTTCACTGCAGCTACTGCTGCCATACCCTTCTAGAAGGGTGCCAGCCAATCCAGTAGCAGCAGCCGGACGACACAGTGAAGTGCCTTGACCAGGCTTGGACTTGGGGAGTAGGTCTAAAGGGGAGCAAATAAGAAGAGCCTGGAGGAAGCCAAGAACCAGACCAAATAGCCGAAGACCTCCTGGAGAGGAGAACAAAGCAAGAAAGCAAGTAAACATTATTCCAGTCAAAAATCCAAAGACACAAAACCATCCACGGTTTCTCCAGCTAGTCATCACCAGCAAGTCTCTGGTAACCACCAAATCATATACCAGTAGCCAAGACCCAAGGAGTAGAGGAGGAGTTGGAGGGGAGGACGGACCAGCAGAGGAGATCAGGAGAAGCAGTCGGTGGGCTAACCAAGCACAAAACATGGTGTTGCACAAGCACAAGGATGCCACATCCATGTTCGTGTGCTTGTGGCCTCGGTCGAGCTCGTCCCCAAAACAAAGGTGACTCTCCAACACTAGGCGATTTCTCCTAAGCGCACATCAGCGAAGGACCTTAGCTTGTGTGTACAGCACAAACACACATCACTAATTCCTAGTGTCATCTCTCAGCCCACCATTTCAGAGAGGGGTCACAAATCACAGCAGCACAAGTAGAACTAGAGTATGATATTTAGTAGTGATACACTTAAAGGAGGCAGGGGACATAGAAAGGGAGGGTGTAAAGGAGCAGCTCAGGAACTCAACTTGCCCACTGAACGGAGTCTCGGCACTGACCTGGTCCACCTGGAGCCACCAAACGACCAAGCTGTAGACCTGGGCGCTGCTCACGGCCGGCACCGGTGGCACACAACCCCACGTGCCTCAACTAGCGCACGGGCAACCGTGAGCCATGGGTCACGACCCCTGTCGAGCAGCAGAGAGGATCCCAAAATAGAGGGCACTAGGAGGCCAAATCGAAGGGGAAAAATAGCTAGATAGCACCTAGAACTCTTGAAGACTTGATTTGGAGTAGTAGCAGGAGGAAGAACCCTAGCCATGGTCGTCGATTTGAAGCAGGTACCTGAACGCCATGGTCGTAGAAGGGGGAAGTGAAGCAGAGTTGAGAGAGAGAGGAGGCGGAGATGCGTGTGCTACCTGCTGACCTGCTAGTACTTTTGGGTTTCAATTGTACACGTACTAGCACTAGTAGTACTCCATACTTACCAGGGGCAGCAGGATGGTTCTAGTCAGCGTTGGATCAGCTCATGAGTAGAAAAGGAAAGGAAAAGGGTTAAGGATATTAATTAATCTAGTGTCCAAATAATTTTCCATGTGCAATATATTTCTTATAAATCACAGCAAAAATACAATTTAGACTAACGAAGTATCTTGACAGTAGGTGAGACACAGACCAAGTAAATTCCACGTATATGCTGATACATATATTTTGTTGTACTAAATACCAATATATAAATTATTATAATTACAGGAAGCATGCTAAAACATTGAAGGACATCCAGAGTTTACCGATGGATCTGCGGTGACAGTTAAAGGACAGGCAAGTCATGTAGATGAAACATCGATTTATAAAACGAACATATTTCCAAAATACTTGCATCAAACTCTATTTTCTAAATTAAATTGAATGAACAATGATGACGATGAATAATGGTTAATTGATGATAATTGATTATTCGGTGTAGAGAGAGTTCATGGAATGTGATGATGAACTAGGGTGGGTTGAGCTCTCTCTACATCGACTACGAATATATAAGGACCAAACCCTTCTCACTCATTATGTGGGCCGTATGAAACCGTGTCGACAAGTGAACTCGTTTGGGACGGGCCGAGTCCGGTACCCATGAATGTTGTTATATACTCCCTATGGTAAGTGAGGAGAGGGTTGGGTGATGAAATCCCCAATCAGGTGTCGATGAAGTGCACCCAGGCGCATATATTAGCGCACGTGGATAGATGTGGATGTATATAATATACGGAAGTGGGGAAAGTCCGGTATCTTGACCATGAGTCATACCTAAGGAAGTGTGAGGGAAAATTGGTCAAGGTAATCATAGGAAAAGCGATACAAACCTGCGCAGGGTTAAACCGTGAATTCATGTCATGTCTCTTGGTATGGAGGCTACGGGAGCCTATAGAAGGCTATGTCTTACTTATGGGTGATAATAGATTTCTTAACTTATTTTTTAAAATATGCAACTTTTTGATAAATGCTCTATGAATGAGAATGGATATGACAAATGGTTAGGCCTACATTTCATTGATTTATTATTTGCTTGCTGAGTACTTTGTACTCACTCTTGCTATTAACCCTCCCCCTTCAGATGAAAAGAGATAACCTATGATGATGAGATATGTCAAGCACATGACCTAAAGGAAGCCACAGGAGAAATACATGATGCAAATAAATTCCAAGTATAATGTGATGGTGTCGTTTTTTTCTATTAGGTAATGTTCAATAATTTTTGTTCATTAAATGTAACGAATTTTGTAAGGTCCTAACTATTATTCTGTTGCGACACTTTGATTAGGGTGATTATTCGAGAAGGCATCGCTTTGTCGGGTAATAATCCTTAAGCCGGCATTTTTACCTTGGTAGTGAAAATGCGGGGCGCTACATGCTAGCATTTGTATAGTCCAATAAGAAAATGCAAATGGAATTGCAAAGTAATATATATTGGTTTTCCTATTTGCATGTGTCGAATTGACAAAGAAAATATGTTGAACAAAAATGATGCTATCAAATACTACCATGAAGCACAAGTTGGATCTTATCACTAGCAAATAAAGCGGCTGCAGGCAGAACTGGCAAGCGGCAGGCACCTAATAATTGCTCAACACTGAAATTGGATCTGAACGCTGAAATTGGATCTTATCACTACAAAAAGAAGGGTGCCTACCATGTTGGATCTGAACGCTGAAATGAGGAAGATGCTGGACTACCGCCGTCCGAGCCCCACCAAGCCGGAGATGGAGATGGAGGGAATGGAAATCCAGCAGGCAGCAATGTAATTCCGGCGAAGCTACCACCGCCTTGGCTAGTGAAGCCGCCGATAGGGGAGGATTCGGTCGCGCCGGATGCAGCCATGGATGATGATGCCAACGCTGCGCCGTTGCCGCCGTTGATGGGGAAGAGAGGCGCCGCCGGGCCGGATCCATGGCCGACGGGGAACAGGCCGCCCGGCGAGCCAGATCTGCGGCCAACGGGGATGAAGCCCGCCGCCTAGCTGGATCCACGACCTGCTGCTTTCACCTTGCCCTTCCGCCCCGCCGCCACTCCCAACGCCGCCGCTGCCGCCGTGCCCGTACTCTTCTGCCCTGAATCCGGTGGCGTGCGGTGGTGGTCCATCTCCCTGGTGCTGAAGATACCCGAGAAGAAAGAAGAATATATGGAGGAGGCGGTGGATTTGGCATGCAAAATCCATCTCCCGCGCGCCCTCAACTTCTCCGCGTGCGCGCGCGGTACTGGAGCCTCCTGCTCGTCGACTCGCCATACAACGCGACTCCGGATAGACGAGAGCTCCTTGCACCACGAGCCACGCTTGTCTTCTCGTGAAACGACGGAGACAGGTCGTCTGCTCGTTCACAGGGTCCTTTTTTTAAAATAAACAGGACACAGACGCGCTGTACATGCCCTAAGCGCAACGAGATGGGACAACGATAAAATCGAGAGTAAACGACCATTAATTCATCATTTATAACCGTAGTGCCTACCGGGTATTTATAGGCGGGGCACGACAAAATTACATTTGACCCAGGGTGGAACAAGGACTTTTTTACAAGCGCATGGGGGTATTGCAGTCTTTCAGCCTGTTCGCTTGTTGTTTTAGTTAGGGCTTATCAGGCATGGTACAGTATTTTTCTCTCACAACAAACCAGCACTAGCCGGACTTATCAGCCCAGAAACCAACCAGCGAACAGGCTGTTTGTAACTTCCGGTTCCCAACCACACAGCTGACGTCATCGAAGCTCCTCTTAGGGGACCATAATCCTCCGTTTCTCAGAGACATCGCTTCCGGGAAGGTTGCGTGGGTTCCACCAGGCTCGTAGTTCCACGAGCCATCCTTCGGCCTGCAAGGGCAAAGAGACGAGGCGCCCCTCGCCGGGGGCGCCGGTGAGGGATTGTGATGGTCTTGTCGAGGGTAATCGGCAAACTACGCCCGCCAAAGCAACGCTGGCTGCTCCCTTAGAATTAGGTAAGAGAGCGGTCGAGGGTCCAGTCCTGGGTGACGCTGTGATGAGGTGGCACGTTGAGGGCGTCCCCCCAACACACTGCATAACTCAAAACAAAATGTTATCGATGATATAGTTGACATCACAGAAAAATATGTTATCTCCTACGACTAAAAAGGACAAAAGTAAGACAATTTTTTGGTGCGACTTTTTTTTGTCGCTCCTCCCTTCTGGCCGTGCGATACCCCGCACGATAGAAAAAGAAACTGCCATCCCTGCTATCCCCGCCTGCTTTGAAGGAAACAAATCGATCACCTGAGGCCATATGCATGGAAGGAAACAATAATCATGCATGGAAGGAAACAATCATGCATGGAAGAAAACAATAATCATGCACAGAAGGAAACAATAATCATGTATGAAAGGAAACAATCATGCATGGAAGGAAACAATAATCATGCATGGAATGAAAGAATAATCATGCATGGAAGGAAACAATCATGCATAGAAGGAAACAATAATCATTTACTCTTTTTTCAAATAGTGGTCTTCATTTCAGAGCCCTTCATGCAGTTTAATAATAGCTGGGGAGCTAGGCTTGCGAGAACTTACTCTTAATTGGGTTGCGAGCTAGGGATATAGCACTTCAATGGGTGTCTTGGTTGAGTTCTACAATTGCCAAAAATTGATGGTGCTGATAAGATTGACAATCCTGTAACTCTACAGTACCTTTCTTTTTTTCAAAAAAAAGGAGGGCAAATGCTACTTATGGTCGAATCCATGTTCTTTTTGTTGTTTTGATTTGATGCCCACGGCCCACAACCCACATGTTAACTTTCAGATGTGTTTGTAAATAATCAAAAGGAGTTGGCCTAATGCCAATCTTTCTTGTCACAACGGTAGATAATGGATGACAAAATTCAAGCATCCATAATTTATCTCTTTGACTTTGAGCATGAGTTTTGTTTTTATTTTTTAATTGATATATTGTCCTTTTGTTTTTATCATAGCATTAGCACAGGCATACATGAAAAACGAAGATGTCTTTACACTGTAGAATCTTTCAAGAAGATCATGCATAGATTATTCTTGTATTGAATATTATATATATACAATCACCTAAATATTCTAATTAAACTACAAAATTTTGAATTAGGATACGAGGTAAGACATGCAAACAGATATTTCAAAACTACCTGTAGAGTCCAAAGAACTTAATAAATAAATCCTTCTAGAGGCAATGCAAATTCTCTCTAATCTTTCATTTGGTGTAGTTAGTGTTATCATAGTACCCGTATGTATTCATGGGAAATAAATCGTGGACAAAACGTGGACACTTTTTGGTACGACATTCCAACATGGGTCCATCGTCCTGCCAATATCCTTGAGGCAGATCACATAAAGAATGAGAGTCCCTCTATGAGATTGCTCACAAGAGACTCAAACTTATATCTGATCATGGTAATGTTGAATTGCTTTGCATCAAAAGCATCGGCAATGATAAACGGGGACATAGGTTTTAGTATGCACAGTGGAGAAAAATTCAACCTTGGCCTTCTCAGCAGCTTTTCTGAGCCTTTGTAGTGCTAACATGTCCTTACTCAGATAGTCAAGAGGTGCACCATAAAATTATGCACCACTAAGAAAAGTGTCACCATTGGTTACCTTGACCTAAAAAATGTGTCGAAACTAAGAATTACAACACCTAATTCAACATCTTGGAACAGACACTCAAGTTGATATCTTATTCTACAATATATGTCTGTGTGGAATAGTCCTAAAGCCACACATATTTATACGATGAGTATAACATACTTTGTTTTAAAATTTTATGAGAGATTTTTTAAGACACGCAGTATTATCCATGTGATAGGCACTAATATTTACATATATACTCGAACCTGTGTGTACAGGATTATATGGAGATGCAGCGAAACTTATTCATGGATTTATTGGCGCATGAAACAAATGGATATCGGAGAATTCTTTTTTGTCGATATAAAATATTATCTTAGCCATATCACGAAAAAGTCTATACAGTAGAGTTTGTGAGCCTGCGACGCTGCGCTCTCCGTGATTGTGTTAATTTCATGAACTTTGCTTTTTTCAATTAAATGTCACTTTAACGTCAGTATTTAATTTAACAGTATTATTATCTTATCGTGCGATCCATGTGTTTTTAATACAAAAGATTTAGTTGTCCCTTAGCAACGCACGGGCACGCTTGAAGGGGACCGTGACGCCTAAGAGAGGGGTGAATTAGGCAACTTAAAATTCCAACGCTAAACTATGGCCTCTTTTCCTAACCTTAGCAAAACCTATGCAAAAGGTAAACTATCTAAATGTGCAACTAAGGTTTTGCTAGTGTGTTGCTATCTCTACCGCAAAAGGAGTAATGTAATCAATGTAAATGCGGAAGCTTAAAAAGCAAGGTAGAGATATGCAAACTCCCGTCGACGACTTCAATATTTTTACCGAGGTATCAAGAAGCGCGCAAGCTTCCCCCTAGTCCTCGTTGGAGCCCTTCGCAAGGAATCTCTCGCAAGGGCCAAGCTCCCGGTCGGGTAACTCCGTGGATAGCCTCGGCCTTCCCCATGCGCAAGTGGGTCTCCGACGTGCCTTCCGGCAAGCCTCTCCCAGATGCTCCCCGCGTGTCTTCACTATCAAGCTTCTGGCCGAACCACCACGGGCCTTGTTCCCTCCGGTACACGGTGGCAGCCACACCACAAACGCGGTTGGTGTGATCTCGCAAGACTACAAGCGCCTCCGATGTACATCAATGGTGCGCGCAAGCACCGAGTGGTAAGAGGTGTGCAAAGCTCACTAAACACTAGGCCTAAACCTAGAGCAAGCACATAAGCGGTGGTCTAATCAACCTAAGTACTTCGCAAAACACCTACGCTAATCACCTAATGAAACACTAAGCACTATGCAAGTGGAGATCACTAAAATGGTGTATCAACACCCTTGGTATGTTTCCTTAGCTCTACTCTACTCAAATGGCTGGTTGGGGTTGTATTTATAAGCCCCACTGAGAAAGTAGCCGTTGGGGACGAAGTCCCGCTTTTCTGCTACTGACCAAACGCTGAAGTCGTCTTGATCGGACGCTACCAGCGTCTGGTCACCTACCACCAGACACGTCCGGTCGTAGTTTCGCCGCTCTGGAACCTCTCTGTACTCGACCGGACTCTGCTGTCCTGCGTCCGGTCGATCTACCGCCAGCGTCCGATCCAGTGTCCGGTCACTGTTGCTGACGCCTATTGCCGAGCCTCTTGATCGAAGCGTTCGGTTGCTTTCCTCCAGCGTTCGGTCCAGTGTTCGGTCACCTCTGTGAGCTCGTTTCTTCGCGATCTTGCATACGGCTTGGTTCCTATCTTCGTGCTTGGACTTTGCTTGATATCTTGGGTCTTCTCTTATGCTCCTAAGGTCTTGCTTATGGTGTTGATCATCGGATCATCACGTTGCCTTCGTCCATGCCACGTCTTGCACCCTATTGAACTACAAAACAAACACTTGCAAATTTATTAGTTCAATTTGGTTGTGTTGGTCATCAAACACCAAAATCCAAAGTAAATGGGCCTAGAGTCCATTTTCCTTACAATCTCCCCCTTTTGGTGATTGATGACATCACGACCAAAGCAAGTAAATAATAGAAATTTGGAATTAAAAACTATCTACTTGCTAGGATGCAATGCAAGGGGCAAGGTTATATGATGCTAAAAGATACTACTTGTAATACTAGAAGATACCATTTGAACACTTATCTTGCCCTTGCAAATGTCTCCATGTGACATTATGGATTTAAGCCTTGCTTCCTACAAATTCTCCCATTACATAGGTTAATCCATTATCCACTATCCTCCCTTTCTCGGACCATTACCACTTGTAGACCATTACCCCTTGTAAATTATTGTGTTCTAGCTTTTATGCTTGCTTTTGGTCCTCTAAATTCTCCCCTTTGGAATCAAACACCGAAAAGGAAGACATTAGTAGCACAAGGGAGGGTCAAACATTGTGATCCGTTGTGTGTAGAGTGGAATAGGTCACAAAATTTGACTCACATTATATAGATTAAGCTCTCCCTAAATATATGCATACATATGGTAGAAGATGAAACACATGCATAATTTGCAAATCATTGCCCAAGGGAATTTAATCCATACAATGCATGGAGAAAGCATATAAATATCAAAAAATAAAATCAACATGATGATATCGGTTTAGAAATACCACATGTGGAAGCCAATTTGATTTTTACCACTTGCAATAGGTGGTGGATATTTGAAGTACAATGCTTAACTCCGGGGACTCCATTTTCCTTGCAATGAGACTACTACACACATGATAAGCTTGAAAAGGTGTTAGTCTCAAAGCATCCAACTTGTAGAGTAACCCCCCCCCCTAAATTTGTGCACACAAGTATGGAATACTTGTAGGAAACATGCACATTGATTTTGGAATCAAAAAATACCACTTGAAAGATGACATCACATAAATGTGAGTCATTTTCGAAGGCGATATTCGGGAGAAATTATCTACAATTTGGACTTTGGCACATATTAGATGAACAATCAAAAGACAAGCTATGTGTCGTGCTTCTAAACAATTTTAAACCATGTAGGTTTGCTCCAAGTGTTAAGAATAAAACCGAGCAAGCCTACCATAAGATTTACCTAGTGTATGCATGACAAAAGATATAAGCATGCAAATGCAAACATAGACATGAAAAGTAACTAGATGCTTAAAGATACCAATTTGTAAGAAATACCACTTGTAGGAAATGCAAATTGATACTATTTGATGGAAATTGAATCTAGTTACTTAATATGGGAAGGGGAATTTGGGTCCATAGTATTCACTAACCCACTTGGCAATGATCTTGTCCATCATGATGTACCCCACGAAATGCACCCATACTTTGCCAAGTCTCTAAATTCCCCGAAGTCCAACAGACTTCTCACTTCCCTTTCGGGATCCAAACCTTCTTGGTGCTCTTCATGTTGGAAATGATTTCTTTTGGCACCCAAAAGCGTTTAACCCCATTGTTGGTTTGCTTGTTTACCTTGATGGCCACCATCTTGTCATTTTTCTTCTTCTTTAACAAGTATGGTGTGGAGGCCTTCTTGTCCACCTTGTTGGTGTAGGTGTTGGAGAGCTTGCTTGTTTGCTTTTTCTCTTTCCTCTTTGCTCCTCCCCCATTCTTCACCTTGTACTCATAGGACTTGTGACCTTCCTTGTGGCACACGTAGCAAACCACGGTTTGTCCTTCATCAAGCTTCTTCACTCCCTTGACAGTGTTATCTTGATGAAGTTGGGCTTGATTCGCCTTGCCTTTCACTTGAGTCAAGTCCTTGGTGAGGCGAGCTACTTCTTGCTTGAGTTGCTCATTCTCCTTTGCAACCTCTTGTGTGCATGTATCTACAACAACGTTTTCAACACAAACTTGGTTGCACAAGGATGAGTCTAAACATAAATCATTACAAGAAGTAGAGGCATCCTTTTTAGACATGTTAAAGATAGAACTTTTCCTTTTAGATGCCTTGGTGGGGGTTGAACTAACGGCTTCAAGATTAGCAACTTTATTACTTAGCTCATCACAATGTTTGCACATGATTTCCATTTTAGCAAGCAAACTTTTATAAGTATCTTGTGAGCTAGCTAACTTTTCTTTTAATTTTTCATTTTTCTTTACAAGTTGCTCATCATTGATTGTGCATGCATTTGTTGTTGCACTAGCCTTAAGTTGCTCAATTTTAGTAGATAATTCAACATTGAGATTAGCAAAGTTCTCATATTGTTCAAGCAAAGTTTTGTATGCTTCTTGTGAACTATCTAGCTTTTCTTTTAAGTTTTCGAGCTTCTTTTGTTGACTAGTGCAAATTTTAGCATAATTAAGATTTTGTTGCATAATTTCCTCATAAGAAGGCATTTCATCATCACTATCACTCTCACTAGAGGATGAGCTTTTGTTACCTCGTGCCATAAGGCACATATGAGAAGAGCTTGATGATGAGTGCTTGCGGCCTCGCCTCTTGTTGGTGTTCTTCTTCACTTGAAGAATCATCCCATTACCTTATTGATGTGAGGGCTTGGTTCTTACATGCCTTCTTTTTCTTTGTCTTGGGTGTGGGCTTGTTTGGACAAACTTCCACAAAGTGCCCGAACTCGCCGCATCCATAGCATCCTTTCTTTCTTTGCTCATTTCTTTGATTGGTGAAAATGAGATCTTGAATTTGGATGGGCACACCCTTGACATTGAGCCTTTGGATCATCTTCTCCACCTTGTTGATTAGTTTCATTGATTCTTCATCAAGATCGAAGGTGGAGGAGGAAGATTGATCATCATCACTTGATTCTTCTTCTTCATCATCATCATCATCATCATCATCATCATCCTCATCTTCTTCTTCATCTTCATTTGAGGAGCTTGAGCTTGATCTTGTCTCAACTTGCTTGCCCTTCATCTTCTTTTTCTCGCTACATGAGAGAGCTTTGCCTTTGCTTGATGAAGAGGCTTCTTCTTGACCCATCTTACGTGACATTTCAAATGCCACTAACTTGCCAATGACTATGCCCAGGGTCATGGTGCTCAAGTTCTCCATATTGTGAAGGATGGTGATGATGCTTGCATATTTCTTTTGTGGTAGCATGGAGATGATCTTCTTCACGATGTCCGCATCATCTAGCTTTGTTAATCCTATTGAATGGAGCTCATTGATAATTAGATTCAAACGAGAATACATATTATGAACAAGCTCATCATCATTCATTGTAAAGGAATCATAATTTTGTTTAGCTAGACAATGTTTTTGCTCACGGACATTAGATGTGCCGTCATGGAGCTCTTGGAGTTTTAACTAAATTTCATGTGCCGTATTTAAAGTGAACACTTGGTTAAACACATCCATGCTAAAAAATTCAAACAAGCAATTCTTAGCTCTAGCATTGAAATGAATTTCCTTTTCGTCACTCTTAGTGGGTTTATCGGGATTCTTAATGGGTTTCATCCCGTCATGAGTGACTCTCCAAACTCCTAAATCAACCGCCTCAAGGTAGCAAGCCATTCTAGCTTTATAATAGGGGAAGTTAGTGCCGTCAAAGTGCGGAGGCCTAGAGGTATCTATCCCAACCACTGTAAATAGCGTCGGCTCAATGACGGTTAAGCCAAAGGTCCAAATTGAGCCAACCGGCTTTGATACCAATTGAAGGGGACCGCGATGCCTAAGAGGGGGGGGGGGTGAATTAGGCAACTTAAAATTCCAACTCTAAACTATGGCCTCTTTTCCTAACCTTAGCAAAACCTATACAAAAGGTAAACTATCTAAATGTGCAACTAAGATTTTGCTAGTGTGTTGCTATCTCTACCGCAAAAGGAGTAATGTAATCAATGTAAACGCGGAAGCTTAAAAAGCAAGGTAGAGATATGCAAACTCCCATCGACGACTCCGATATTTTTACTGAGGTATCGAGAAGCGCGCAAGCTTCCCCTTAGTCCTTGTTGGAGCCCCTCGCAAGGGTCAAGCTCCCAGTCGGGTAACTCCATGGATAGCCTCGGGCCTTCCCCACACGTAAGTGGGTCTCCGACGTGCCTTCTAGCAAGCCTCTCCTGGATGCTCCCCGCCGTCTTCACTATCAAGCTTCTGGCCGAACCACCGTGGGCCTTATTCCCTTTGGTACACGGTGGTGGCCACACCACAAACGCGGTTGGTGTGATCTCGCAAGACTACAAGCCCCTCCGATGTACAACAATGGTGCGCGCAAGCACCGAGTGGTAAGAGGTATGCAAACCTCACTAAACACAAGGCCTAAACCTAGAGCAAGCACATAAGCGGTGGTCTAATCAACCTAAGCACTTCGCAAAGCACCTATGCTAACCACCTAATGAAACACTAAGCACTATGCAAGTGGAGATCACTAAAATGGTGTATCAACACCCTTGGTATATTTCCTCAGCTCCACTCTACTCAAATGGCCGGTTGGGGGTTGTATTTATAAGCCCCACTGAGAAAGTAGCCGTTGGAGATGAAATCCTGTTTTTCTGCTATTGACCGGACTCGTCGTCCTGATCGGACGCGTCCGGTCGTCCTGACCATTGGAGCCGCGATCAACTGATCGGATGCTGCCAGCGCCCGATCACCTACCACCGGACGTGTCCGATCGCAGTTTTGCTGCTCTGGAACCTCTTTGTACTCGACCAGACTCTGCTATCCTACGTCCGGTCGATCTATCGCCAGCGTCCGGTCTAGCGTCTGGTCGCTGCTGCTGACACCTGTTGCCAAGCCTCTTGATCGGAGCGTCCGGTTGCTTTCCTCCAGCGTCCGGTCACCTCTGTGAGCTCGTTTCTTCGTGATCTTGCGTACGGCTTGGTTCCTATCTTCGTGCTTCGACTTTGCTTGATATCTTGGATCTTCTCTTGTGCTGCTAGGGTCTTGCTTATGGTGTTGATCATCGGATCATCACGTTGCCTTCGTCCAAGCCACGTCTTGCACCCTTTTGAACTATAAAACAAACACTTGCAAATTCATTAGTCCAATTTGATTGTATTGGTCATGAAACACCAAAATCCAAAATAAATGGGCCTAGGGTACATTTTCCTTACAACGCTACCTAGTTCAATATATAACTCAATCAGCTAGTGTGAGTTCATAGTCTGAGGAATAATTATTATGCATAAACAAGGGACAATATTGTTTGAACAAGCAAGTTATGGTAGGACCATCCGAAATAACACACTTGCGGAGGTGCTTGTCTTCCACTGACACTAAGCGCCCTGAGAGCGAGCTACATCAGGTGGATTCCGTTGAGCACACCCCGAGAGAGAGCCCGAATAATCCACATTTTTTCTACGGATCCAATAATGAGAACAAGTTACAAACTTAGTCCATTTCATACATCCAGAGTTCTTAAAAATTATATTATTACATTACCAAATTTGGAGTGCGGAATATTAAACAGAGGAGTGAAAATAAACATCAAATAACATCTATCGATACTAAGCAAGGATCCATCTATGCCCACCAGAAGAATCCTTCACACAACGGTTACTCCTCAAGCAGTACCTGCAACAGGGGTAAATAAACCATGAGTACATAATGTACTCGCAAGACTTATCCGACTAGTGGGAATAATTTCCTGACTCCAAGGGATTATGATAAGCTTTATGGTTTGCTGATTTCCTTTTTACAGAAAGCAATACTAATAGTGAATCCTTATTTATGTTATTATTAGCAATCATGATTAATTCATTACCTAGCCATTCTATGTAAGCACATGTTCTACTTTCAAGCAAGGCTTGAGCAAATAGTTCCATTTCATCACCTTTCCTCTTTCAGTTCTTACTACGGTGCTAGAGTGTAAATAAGTCGTACCGACACGACAGCGATTCGTGAATCAATGCCCAGCTGGGTACCCCAAAACACATGCCCCGCTTGTACCCCAGGCACAAGCCAGACCAACCCACCACTCTCCTGTCAAGGGGTCCAGGTCCCTGTCCAAACTTGGACTCCAAGCCCCCGCTCCTGAGTCTCGGACTCAGTGCGGTGCTTAGACCTCCACCATCCCCGCCTCCAATCAGTTGGTTCGGAAAGAGTCGGAACCCACGACAAGAGAGCAACAAGTCTTCCCTGCGCCCATACCCAAGTATGTGCTCGGGATAATAAATATGTGACTTACCTAGAGTCCATTGCAATGGCCGGTCCTTAACCGACACAGACAGGGAAAAAGTGTAACCAAGCTATGCCCCGTTGGCCGCAGGACACAACCTCTTACACCCACCAATACCCAAATCATATCCCTGCCCGGTCTTCATTTTCCTTTCCACCATTTTTTCATGAGTGATCTTAGTAATCACCTATTATGAGTAACGGCAGGTTACTCACGCTACCGAAATCCTGAGCATAGCAGCTACTCGACCTATACTAGTAGAACTCAAAGGTAGATATATCTATGCATGTAGTTTCCATAAAATACCTATAATGTAAATACACATCATATATATTCAGTGATCATTCAAAATAAGAGTTATGCACGCCAGCAACAAATGGCTCTAGGGCTCCCTCCTATACGAGAATCTCCTCCTTGTACTCCTCAGTGATCTCCTCATAGTCCTATTTGTCCGCAGGCACGATCTCTACCAACTCGTTATCTACATGCATGAAATGATGATGCAACACTTAGTAATACGGCAACAGCAACTCTTAAAATATGAATACACCTATCAAGCTACTAAGCTAGTTCTACCGACTAAGGTGCTAAGTTACCTATTGTTACCACTAACAAGTATGAAACATGGCGTGTATTATCTTAACAACTAAGGGCATTCTTACTCTTAATATCGATTTACTATATATATACTAAAACAAGGAGTACTAGCTAATCTACTTATCAACCTACTCAAGGGCTACAAAAATTACAGTGAGCACATAATAATCTAGTGAACCTACTGTAAAAATTTCATGGCTAAAGCTATCACCAATTTGACACAAAAATTCCTACAAATATTGAGCTAAATAATACTAAGCTTTCCTAAATGAATTAATGAATCTATCATTATCATAGATAACTGTAAAATAACTACACCAACAGATATATATCATTTTTGTGAACCTAACAAATTTTGTTTCACTATTTTTGGACATCAATAGAATTTACTACAATTTTACAAAGATCAGCTCAAAACTAAATTGAATAAACATTTATTAATTCACTGGAAAAAGGAAAGCTACACCCACTGCTGGCCCACTCCGGTAGCAAGATGTGCAGCCGCTACATGACAGTCACAGGGTTTACGGGCGCGGCCCAACCCACAAGAACGACAAATCCCACGATAGGCGCCGGTACATTTGCTAAAACATCCTCGCACTAATACCGAATCCAACCGAGGTCCACAGAACTATTCCTTTAGTCAACTATTTTACAAATACGCCCCTCCCCCTTTCCTTCTTTACCACGGCTGGGTCCCTCAGGCATTCGCGTGCGCACCGACGCGGTGGCGCTGGCACAAGGCGGTTATGCCGGCTAGACCAGCCCCTCCCCGCCCCCAAATGCGAGTCGATACTCTCCTAGACGCAAACTCAAAGCGGTGGGCGGCGAAGCGACGAACGGAGATGGGTCATGAGCTCCCTCCATGGTGACGGACCTCCTGCAGCGGCGGCGGCCATGTTCTCGTGAGCCAAAGCACAAATGATGGAAACGAACCGAAGAAAGGGCATCAACGACTCACCCAGAACCTACCAGACGTGGTGGCTTGACCGGGGACGGACCAGGTGCGTTCGGCCACACGCGCACGGCAAGCTTCGCGACGGCGGCGGTGGCGCGACCGAACCAGCGGCGCCATGAAGGCAGTTTCACGACGGCGGCGGTGGCGCGACCGAACCAGCGGCGCCATGAAGGCAGTGATGGTGGAAATGGGGTGTGCATGGAATGGAGGGGAATAGGACTAAGACACAGTGCCAATGAATTGAACGATGGTGAACGGTGCGAGGTGAATTGGGTGAGCGCTGCCGTTCGGCCTTAAGATGACCGATGGGGGAGAAGACTCCAAATTATAGCACTACGGCGCACGGCTGCGACCAAGGGCAGGCTCGCGTGTACCTAGGTTCCCACTCAACCGCCTAGCGCACTCAATTGCTTGGATTAGACCGGCACTGCAAGCTGGCCTTGGCGCGCCTCGGCGACTTCAACGTGACACCATTAAAGGCGGAGGTGACCCGGGAAGGCAGCGTGGCGCTTGCCACTCAATAGACGAAGACAAGGTCACACACAGGAGCTACAATATGCGCGTACGGAGTCGACACGGCTCGCGCGGCCGCAGCGCCTTAATTTGCAAGCCGATGACGACACGGCCATGTGCCGGTGTCGTAGGCACGCGCAGCAGCGGCAGTGGCGATGCGACACAATCAGCGCGGGTGCACGCGAAGTGACAACGCGAAGCAGAGGAAACGTGCATGCTGGCGATGATGGCTGTGGCCCTAGAATCGCCACAACACCCGAGCGGACCGGCAATGGCAACTGGCGGAGCAGAGCGGAGTGATGTGGGCGGTCCCAAGGCACTGGCAGCGATGTGGACAGCAGCGCACGTCGTGGCAGTGGGGAGGAACAGTTGTACGCCCGGCAACCGGCCACCGTGACCAGTCGGGCGCGGCCAGACACGCGCGCGCGTGGCTAGCGCGCCGCCGACGGCACAGGGACACGGTGACAGCGTCAACGCGAGGAATCGGCCGGGAACGTTGTGCGCACGCTTTTTAAAGCCTCAGAAAGCCCTAAAACATTGATCTAATCACCAAACCACCTATACCATTCTCAAGAGGGCATATCAAGCTACTAGAACCAGCCATGAAACCACACCACCCTTTAACCTAATTGCTCTACAAAAATTGCCAAACTTGGTCTTGTCGAACCGCTTTCTGACTTAGGAAATTTGACTAAGTCTCGATCGGATTTGCATCGAATTCGATTTCCAAGCTATTCGGTACGCTAGCTAGTGAATTTCTTTCGCGACCTCAAGTATTTCATCGTCACCTACACGGTTTGTATTTCTAACTTTACTAAAATTCCGTATATACGTTCTATAGCATTTTCGCTTAATAAAAATTAATTTAAAACCCTAAGTAATATAACTCGACTATGAAATGTAACTTTCGTTTCGCGTTTCCGTTAGTCGTTTCGAGTTACAGAAATTGATTTACACACTATTTTACATACACTATCACATAAACATGATGCCTATGCAGTGTTTTAGCAAACATTTACAGTGTAACTCCTAGCAGCATCAAGTACTTCTTCTTCTCCTCCTCCTTCTTCTCCTCCTTGTCGTTGTCTTGTTCAGGGGCTGCATCAGTATTATCAGTGCGGGCTATGCCTCCGTCGCCAACAGATGGCCCATCTCCTTTATTATGACGACGATGTTCCATAAGTCGTCCAATCAAGAGAATGACCACCCACGAGGTTACACATGTGAAAACCAGAGCAAACAACACCAAGACATAGATAGAGGTTTGCAGTTGCCGGGAACTTCCTGCAGCGTATACACCCATTAATCCAAACAAGTCCGCCACCATGCACACAAAGAATGCATGGCACCGTATGCCTTGTTGGAGCCGGCGGTGTCCACCGAACCCCTGCTGCTGACTGGAACGCCGGCGAACGCCGGAGCGCGATCACCGGGCGCACGCAACACACACAATGAACTGGACAACAGAATACGATGGATTTTTTCGTTGCACAACAGCCGCAGCTTTTCGGGTTTTTTCTTGCCTTTTATTATGCGAGATACATGGGCATGAGCCCGTCCCCGCCACCACACGATCATTTGCTCGATCCGGTTTCTCCGCCACGCCAAGCGACATGCACGACAACCATGCAAAGTGGCGGTGACCACTTACCGACTCACGCGCCACGTCCGGATCGGGCACATCTCCGCCGGGACCGTGGTTCTACGCGCTAAACATGACACATGCAGAGTTACAACGAGATTACAACCGAAAGGAAAAGAAACTCAACTAAACATGCTAAGTCTAACAAATCACCCCTAATCCTGTTGTATCTTAAGGATGCCCGACTTCGTCATCGCAGCTCCACGAACCTCGATCTCGCTTAGTGCTTTTTGTCGGTATGTCGCCCAACCGGTTGTCGGTTCTCACGTGTTCAACATCAACTCGCTTAATCTCGACACAATCTCTCGATGTAATGGAAGCGAGTGTCAATGTGTTTACTTCTTTTCGTGGAAGACAGGATTCTTGCATAGCTCTATGGCCGATTTGTTATCCACAAGAAGTTTGAACTTCTGAACTCTTCTTCCCATCGGTTCAGCTAAGAGCACGCTAAGCCACACTCCACGACAAGCACACTCCTCCTGCTGCCATGTACTCGGCCTCACACGAAGAGAGGGCAACAACTTTCTGCTTCGTGAGGTCCATGTCACCAAATTTGATCGTGAAGAATACCATGCTGGTGGTGCTTCAAGCAAAGACGAGATCACCACCATGGTCATTTGTCTCATGTATCCCAACAGGTTCGAGACCTCCATCTCCCCTGCACCATACTTGAGCCCATAGCTGATAGTTCCGTATATATATATCGACTATCCTTTTACAAAGACCCCAGTGCTCACTTTGTTTGGTGACTCCATGAAACGACTTGCTATCCCAAGCTGCATAAGCAATATCTGGTCTTGTGTTAACCAAGTATCTAAGACTCCCAATTATACTCCTATACCGGTAGCATCAAGTACCTTTTCTGCAGTTCTCGATACAAGTTTCACACGCTGCTCCATTGGTGTATTCAGAGAATTACAGCTGATGCATCATTAATTGTTCTACTATCTTGGTAGCATAGGCACTTTGGCAAATTGAAATCTCACCGTCCTTTTGAGTCACCTGCATCCCAAGGTAGTAACTTAGTAGGCCTAAGTCACTCATGTTGAAAAGCTTCTTCATCTGCTCCTTGAATCCACAGATCTTATCGCTATCTCGGACCACAGATGATTAAATCATCTACATACACACCAACTATGAGGAATGAATCACCCTCACTTCTTCAGACACACGCATGCTCTTCCTCACTCCTCATGAAACCGAGTTTGTACAACTCTTGATCAAGTTTTGCATTCCATGCTCTTGGAGCTGCTTCAACCCATATAAGGCCTTATTCAACTTAAGCACCAACCCCGCATTGTGCGGATCTTTAAATCCTGGTGGTGATGAACATACACCTCTTCTAGGAGATCCCCATTTAGAAAAGCAGATTTAACATCCATATGATGGACCTCCCCCACCCCCATTTGCAGCTAGAGCCAAAAGTAATCTTACTGTTTCTAGTCCTGCCACAGTGCAAAGACTTCATCAAAATCCACCCCTTGTTTTTGTGCATACCCCTTTGCCACAAGTCGAGCCTTGTGTTTGACAATGTTACCAATTGCATCTTTTTTCACTTTAAACACCCACTTGAGACCTATAGCTCGTGACCTTTTGGTAGCTCTGTTAGTCTCCAAGTCTTTGTTATCCTTGATGGATTGTAGTTCTCGCATTCATTGCATCCCTCCAACATTTTTCTTCCAAAGCCTCCTCAACACTTGCCGGTTCATCATTTGCAAGCAAGCATAACCCACTATATTCATAGTCATGTATCTCCTCGGTGGCATCAAACAAATCGATTAAGGACCTCGAACTCGACTGGACCACGAGCAGAGTTTGAGCTACCGCAGAGTTCGACCCAGTGGCATTAGAGCCTGCTGCGAGAATTATTTAGTGTCGATGGGGACCCGGTAATGTTGGTAATGATGCCTGGGGTGACGATTCGTGACCTGTTCCCTCGATCCTGCTGATTGCCTTCACCCTCTTCAAATATACAATTGCAGGTTGCATTGTCGGTTACCTTTCATGAGGGTGAAGATCAATAATAAAGCTTTCGGTTTCAAATTTGGCTCGAGCTTCTTGGGTATCCCAATTCCATTTCTCTTGCTCCTCGAACACAACATCTCGGCTCACATGTAGTTGGTTGTTTACGAGGATCAAACACCCGATACCCTTTTTGTTCTGACTCATACCCGAGGAAAACCATTTTGGTTGATCATCGGACAATTTTGTGATACCAGGCCCAACTTTCTTTACATGTGCTACACACCCAAAAGTTTTCATATGATCCACCACAGGTTTCTTTCCATGCCAAGCTTCATATGGTGTCACGTTAAGAAGGCTTTTGGTTGGAGCTCGATTTAATATGAACACTGCAGATTACAAATGACTTCACCCCAGAACCTTGGTGGCACATCTTTTGACTTTAACGGGCATCTAGCCATCTCCACTATGGTTTGATTCTGACGCTCCACTACTCCATTTTCTTTGTGGAGAGTAAGCGTAGTAGTGTAATGCTTGATGCCTGTATTATTGGTGAAGACAAAGTGAATAGGTTTGAGTTAAACTCTCCCCCCCGCATCGAGTTCTCATTGCCTTCATCTTCTTGCCACATTCTAATTTAGCTTCTTTGTTTAATTTTCTTGAAGTATTGCGATTGCTTCATCTTTAACTTTCAACAACTCCACCCACATGTATCTGGCTGTGGTCATCTACCACAAGCGAAAATCTGCTTTCCCACCGGGGTTGGTGGGCTGATCTTTCCACACAAGTCGGCATGAACCAATTCTAAGCCCCGACTTGCTCACGAATGAGGATTCTTTGAGGAATGGTTTTTCTGTCTTCGCTTTCCCAATGTGCAGACCATCACAAACCTGTTCGACTCGATCTATATCTCGCGCAGGCCTTCCACCATCCCCTTCTTCGCCTAGATCTCGAAGTGCTCTAAAATTCAGGTGACCAAACCTTGCATGCCACACCCAAGTTGGATCTGCTAAGTTCATGTGCAAACAAAGCAGGGGTACTACTGCATTCTTCGTGGTATAGAGCACATTACTAGTGCGTGAGACATTGATCACTAGTTTACCCTCGGAATCAACAAGCTGAAGTCGCCATTTTCATTAACACTTCACACCCAAACCTCCTCCAATTGGCCTAGGCTGATGATGTTACTCAGTAACTTGGGAATGTAATACACGTTGGTCAAGATTACCTTGTGTTGGCGATCTCGTCCCTCCATGACAATTGAGCGAGCCCCTTGATCTCAACGCAGGGAGCCGTCGCCGAAACGAGCGAAGACGACACCTCCTCGTCAAGGTGTGTTAGTGCTTCCAGCGTTCCCGTCATGTGGTTCTTTGGCTCTGTGTCCAAAGCACCCACACGCCGTCATCGCAGTGGATGGGAGCCACCTTCTTCTCCCCGGATGTACGAACTTGGTGGCCTTGTGCACGATCTCGCGCCATCGAAGCGCCATGAACAACGCCGGGTATGTGCATCGGATGCAGCCACGTTCGTCGCCTCCTTCTTCTCCTCATTTTTCTTTTCCTTCTTGGGCCTCTTGCGGTCTTCGCCCGGTGGTTATAGATGCCATGATTCATACATACACCTACCTTTACGACGAGGAGTGCCCACCCCACGTGAGCTTGACGGCCTTCGGCCACGGTTCCCAACCGCCATCATGCTTCACCGACGATTTGCCCTTGTCTTGACCGCCATCGCTGCCATCGCTTTCTTTGAGTGAGTTGGACTGAAGGCAATGTTTGTATTTCGCGATCCAGTCCTCCTCGGCGGAAGCAATCGACCAGCTTTGTCCACGATCTATTCTACCTTCTCCTCCATGCGTTCCTCCGCCGCACGCAGCCTCCCCACTAGTTCTTCGACCGTCATGGTTTTCAGATCACAGAACATTTCGATCGAAACCACAACCGGCGCGAATTTTGCGGGGATGACTCGGAGAAATTTCTTCACGACTCGGGGCTCATCCACCGTCTCCCCGAGGGCTTTAAGGTTGGCGACAAGATTGTTAATCCTCATGCCGAAATCGTCGACTGTCTCCCCATCCTTGAAGGCGATGTTCTCAAATTCTTGTAATAGCTTCGGGCATTGACTTCCTTGACACGATCAGCACCGAGTCGCATCGTCTTGACCGCCCCACGCCTCCTTGACGGTGTTCTTTCTTCCCAACGTCGTCCACATCTCCTGTGGCACAGATCGGTTCGAGCAGCTCATCGCTCGACGATCCTTGGAACGCTTTGACGTTCGTCCCGGATCGATGGTGTACCGGATCTCCGGCGCTTCATAGTTGCATTGCATCAGCATGGACCATTCGGAGTAGTTCGATGCGGCGTGAGCATCGCCACATGAGCGAGCTCGTGAACGCCACTTCCGCCTCGGTGCTCGTCGACGTCTCGTCACCCATCTTCGTCGCCGCCGCCTTTGCACGGGATCACGAACTTCTTCCGAGGGGCTCTCGCGGTGGGCTAACAGACCCTTGTAGAACATACACCTATGCTCTGGTACCACTTGTTGGAGCGGCGGTGTCCGCCGAACCCCCCGCTGCTGGGAACGCCGCGAACGCCGGCGCGATCACCGGGCGACGCAAACACACACAATGAACTGGACAACAGAATACGATGGATTTTTTCGCTGCACAACAGCCGCAGCTTTTCGGGTTTTTTCTTGCCTTTTATTATGCAGATACATGGGCATGAGCCCGTCCCCCGCCACCACACGATCGCTGCTCGATCCGGTTTCTCTGCCACGCCGAGCGACATGCACGACGACCATGCAGTGGCGATGACCACTTACCCGACTCACGCGGCCACGTCCTGGACTGGGCACATCTCCGCCCGGGACCGTGGTTCTACGCGCTAAACATGACACATGCAGAGTTACAACGGGATTACAACTGAAAGGAAAAAGAAACTCAACTAAACATGCTAAGTCTAACATGCGTGGCCTATATAGGTTTGGGTTCACTAGCAGGACAATGAGGGCCACGGACGTCATGAAGCTCGTCGCGTTGCAGTAGAAGAAGGCTCTGTAATGGCTAGGATAGTTGTCTCGGAGGACCGGGAATCCTGCACGGTGACCGAATCCGTCGTCCGCTGACCAGAATTCGCCTGGTGGGGTCAACCCAGCTTGATAAGTGACTGTAGCAGCCAAGATTGCAAGGAGCAGCAACACCTCCCGTCTACTGTCCAACTCATCATCATCTCCATGTTTGTCTATGTCTAGTGTGAAGAAGATGATATGAATCACCACGTAGACTAGGACGGCACCAGCTAAGGCGACGACATATATGGAGGTGCTTACATCCCTGCAGCACCCTGCGGCATATGCACCAATGAGTCCAAACAAATCCACTAACATGGCTGCCTCCAGTGTGCGGTGCATAACTAGGAATTTGCACTTCACCATAAGGATGACAACCAAGGATGCCACAAATGCTGCTGAGTTGCTGTAGAAGAACACCTTGTACCGCTGAGGGTGTGTTGTGAGGAGTGCCGGATCACCAACCTTATGGCCATCCTGGTTGTCTCGCCACACACCGCCCGAAGGATCTAGTCCAGCTTGGTAAGTGACGCTCGCAACAAGGGTAGCAAGCAAAATAACAAGATCATGAGCCTTTTCCAGTGCAACATCATCTTGTCTTCTATCCCTGTAAATTCAGACGTATATATATAGAATTAAGGGCAAAGTTCATTTTTCAAACTTCAACTTACATAGCAATCTGATTTTCAACCCTGAACTACAAGACTAGGTACTAAATACCCTCCAACTATCGAGACAATTTGACCCCCTAGCTAGTTTTCAAAGTTGGTTTTTCTCTTTACTAGAAACAATAAAATTTTCGTTTAATGTCTAAAAACTCACAAGTATATTATTTCTAGAATTTTAGGAGATATAAATATTAGTTACTGTTTAATAATTCCTTCATTGCAAATTATAAGCCATTTTGGTTTTTCTCGATATATTGTTTTTACTATTTAGACAATACATCTACGTGTATAGCAAAAGCTATGTATTTAGAAAACTGAAACCATCTTATAATTTGGAATGAATGGAGTACATCCAACGAATGAAGGGAGTAAACATAATCACTACACCAAACTGGATTTGCCTTGGCGGCCAAAATTTTACTTGGCGGCTAAAATTGAGTCGCCAAGGAATATAACGTTTCCTTGGCAGTGGCAGAAAACCGCCAAGAGAATGTAATTCCTTGGCTGTTATTATAAACCGCCAAGGAAAACGTGGGTTTCCTTGGCTGTTTATGCAAGCCGTCAAGCAAAGGATGGATTAACTTGGCTGTTTTGACGAACCGCCAAGAAAAAGATGGTTTTATTGGCTGTTTCCATGAACCGCCAATAAAATGATGGGTTTCCTTGGCTGTTTTTAGGAACCGCCAAGAAAAGCATGCATTTACTTGGCTGTTGTCGTCAGCTGCCAAGTAAACAAGGTATTTCCTTGGCCATTCTTTAATGAGCCGCCAAATTAATAATTCATTTGCTTGGCGGTTTCTATTGAGCCACCAAGTAAATTTAATATTTTCATATATGTATTTTAAGCCAACAAGCTAATTACCCATTGTATTGGTGGGATATTTCTTATGATACATGCATTTGTATGTTAGTATGACAAGTTTGTCTTAAACTCTTAGGTGGCGATCTTGCTTAATAGCTACGAGGTAATTGCCTCATAAGTATATACACCCTGACTCAATGTAACATATACATCCACTACCCTCTGTTGTTGCTCGACGACCTCAAATTGTGTGCATGTCCTCCACTTCTCCACCCTCCGATTCCATGCCCATCGGCACACATCTTTGCACATACGGTCATCCACTTATGTGCAGTTGGCACCTCACCGTACGTGCAGTCGCCTAGTACTAGGAAGCTGTTTGTGCCCTCATCGAGGGGCACACAACACTCATGAAGGGAACAATGGTGAGATTTGCGACGCGACTGACGTAATCGCTAATGATAGTTTATGCTAGGCCACATGCCAAATACTGTTTTTATAGTTTAATTTGTTTGGGTGCGTGTTTTGTTGAGTTGTGATCCAAATTCAGTTATATACAAGATAAAGGCTAACTTCTGCCGGAGCGAAGCGAGGCCCGTCGCTGGGAGGCTTGGCCCGTCGCGGTACGGATCGTCACCTATTAGGGTTTCCATCTTTTTATATACCTCCTGTAAACCACCGTTTTGGGATAAGTCAAAAAGTTGTAAATCCCTACCGATACAGACTGTTTAAACTATACATAAACAGACTGTGTATGACAACATGTATGAATGGAATTTGTTCTAGTTTAACTCTAAACACTTTGGTGGCACGTACAAGCAGGTTGAGATCCTGATCGTCCAAGCTTCTTGTTCTACTCTCTTCCTTGTCAATGCCGAAACGCTGCCACGAGCAAATTTTCCATCGCCCAAAACTGCAACGCGCCCACGACCGAGCATACCGCGTCTCACTCCCGCCTAGGGCGCCAAAAATTCAGTCCCACGCGCGTACCCGTCTGGATAAGGTCCAACCCACACTCTCGGCGCCCTCCCCATCCCACACTCCCGCCGCCCTCCCCCTCCCACACTCCTGCCGCCGCCCCTTCCCATCCCTCCCAGCGCCGCCGCCCCCTCCCCTCCCTGCCGCTGCCGCCCACACTCCCGCCGTCGCCCCCTCCCCTCCCTCCTGGCACCGCCGCCCACACTTCTCCTTCCCTAGCTCCCGCCTGGATAAGAAGAAACCCTAGCGGCGCCCTCCCCCTGCCACACTCCTGCCGCCCACACTCCCAGCGTCGCCGCCCCCTCCCTTCCCTACCGGCGCCAACTCGACCAGACTCCTCCAAATCCGTTTGGTACGTATACTTCTTTTTCTTGAATCAGTTTATTCATCTTGCTCCCTGCGAAGTGAGAAAAAATGAAGTCCACATGAGATAGATTCTTGATTGATTTCTGTTGATAGAGGCTGGATTAGTTTTTTATTCCAAAAATAGGTTTGAATCCTCGGGTAGCTGGGTAAGCAAAAGGGTGAACTAGAGATGTTTAAATCTGATTTCCTCGCTCACAATTTTTTCAAGGGTCCCCGCGTGTGAGGAGCCAATCATCTGTTCGCTCTGTCGTGCATCAACACTAACTGGATTGAGGAGAGGAACAAGTGACACCACACTGTACACTAGGGACCTTGCTGATCAGATTCGAGGACAATTGAAGAAGGCACTGCTTCCCTCTCCCACGAACTGCAAACCTTTCCGATTGAATAGCAGTAAGTATCAGTTGACTAATGCATTTTGATTGAATAGCAGTAGTGTTTTAGACATTGGCTAGAATGCACTTGTTTGTTAAGCTGCATACTCAATCCTTAATTTGGAAGAAAAGAATCTTACTGCTATTTCAAATTTTTTAGTTGGTATGTGACAAATTATTTCTATTTGCCTATTTGTTCTGTGACTATTATTTGTGTCAGATTGTTGTGACATTGAAACATATTTTATTTTTAAAACAGAACAAGAATAATGGTAGACCGTGCATGGATGTATAGTGGTTGGTCTCGTGGGCAGCCTCCTTCTCATGAGTGGATTGAAAACACAAATAAGTTTCTAGACCACGCATTCTCTATGTTGAGTCTGGTTGAAAATGACACCATTAAGTGCCCGTGTGCCTTTTGTCGAAACTATGCTAGGCATAAAAGGTTTGATGTAGAGATGCACTTGTGTAAACATGGGTTTAGGGATGACTACAAAATATGGACATCACATGGAGAGAGTCATGTTGAAGTTGGAAGTGATGAGAGTTCGAGGAAGCTGATCGCATGGATGATATGTTAGTTGACCTAGGTGTTAACCATGGACCTACAAGTGACGATGAGCTCACCCTCAGCCCGGCCTTTTATAGGATGGTTGCTAGTTTGATCAACTGGTCCATGAAAACACAACACATTCATCTCTTTTCTGTAGTGGCACGTTTGCTAGCTTTGAAATCACAGTACAATATGTCAATTGCACACTTTGAAGCAAACTTAGAGCTAATCAACGAACTCGCCTCCGAATCTAAGGTTCCCAAGGACTTTTACCGATCAAAGAAATTATTGGAGGGTCTAGGTATGTCATATGTAAAAATTGATGTCTGCTATAACAACTGCATGCTTTACTACAAGGACAATAAAAATAAAGACAAGTGTGATGTTTGTGGTACCTCACGCTATGAGGAAGGCCAAAGTAGAGTCCCACGTAAAGTCTTGCGATACCTTCCCATCACAGATAGACTACAAAGATTGTATGCACATGAAAGGACAACAAAGCTGATGCAGTCTCACAAGCAGTCCAGATCTGGTAAGATCTTGCACCCATGTGATGGGGAAGCATGGAAACAGTTTGACAAAGACTTCCTAGATTTTGGTTGGGACCCTAGGAATGTGCGCCTTGCTGTGGCAACAGATGGTTTTACACCCTTCAGTATAAATGCAGCTCCCTATTCATGCTGGCCAGTTTTTGTTACTCCATTAAATCTTCCTCCTAGTACAATCATGAAATTAGAGTACATATTCCTTGCCCTTGTAGTGCCTGGTCCTGAACATCCCGGAAAGAAACTAAACATATTGATGCAACCTTTAGTCGATGAACTGTTGAGCTTGTGGGGTGGTGTTAAAATTCAGGATGCTACAATCAAGAAGAACTTTAACATGCGTGTAGCCTATCTATGGTCGATCCATGATTTTCCTGCTTATGGTAACTTTTCTGGATGGAGCACTCATGGTAGGCTTGCATGCCCAGTTTGCTTGTGTGATAGTAAAGCATTCCGACTACATAATGGTCGCAAAGCATGCTGGTTTGATTGCCATAGGCGCTTCTTACCTATAGACCATGAATTCAGATCTCAAGCTAATGCATTTAGAAAGAACACAGTGGTGCATGATGAGCCTCCAAGACATTTGTCAGGGGAGGAAGTCCTAGCCCAAATTAACATATCGGTGGCTGATACAGATAACTTTGGTATATTACACAATTGGACACATCTTAGTTGCTTTTGGCAACTTCCATACTTTCATAAATTGTTGCTACGGCACAACATTGATGTGATGCATAATGAGAAAAACATGGGTGAAGCTATATGGAATACATGCTTTGATGTACCTGAGAAGACTAAAGATAATGCTAAGGCTCGAAGAGATCTAGCTCAAATATGCAACCGTCCCTCACTACATTTGAAGTTAAAGCCAAATGGAAAATGGGATAAGCCTAGGTCCCCATTTTGCATTAATAAGAATGACAAGCCAATAATCCTTAAGTGGTTTCAAGAACTCAAGTTTCCTGATGGCTATGCAGCTAACATTAGAAGAGGTGTGAACTTGACTTCAAGGAAGATCTTTGGGCTAAAAAGCCATGATTATCACATTTTCATGGAACGCTTACTTCCTGTTGCATTCCGTGGTTTCCTTCCAGAAAATATATGGATGTGTTTGGCGGAGCTAAGCTTTTTCTATAGGTAGTTGTGCGCCAAAGAGCTGAACCATGACACCATATGCTCACTGGAACAGCAAGTTGTTGTTCTTATTTGCAAAATGGAGAAGATATTTCCTCCAGGTTTCTTCAATCCTATGCAACATCTGATTGTTCATCTTCCTTATGAGGCTAGACTAGGAGGTCCTGTCCAAGCCCGTTGGAACTATCCATTTGAGAGGAAAATCCAACAGCTTAGGAAAAAGGTACGGAATAGAGCTCGTGTTGAGGGTTGCATCGTTGAGGCTGAATTAGTTGAGGAAGCCACAAATCACCTATCTCTTTATTTTAAGCCCAATGTCCGATCAGTTAGAAACAAAATTCCTCGATATGATGATGGTACTTGTACCTTTGAAAGTTCATGTAACCTTCAAATCTTTCAATACCCTGGCCGGTGCATTAGCCCTCGGGGTGTTCGTGCGCTCTCAACGGAAGAGTATGAGGCTGCTTTCCTATATGTTTTGACAAACATGCCGGAGATGGACGAACACTTCAAGTAATATACACTTTTTTCCTCCAAACTATAATCTATTTTCTGTAAATATTATTAGTGGCTGTATTCTAACTTACTTTGCTCTTCCAAGTAAATTTGAGAAGGAACAATGGAAGAGCAGAAATAGACCAACACCTGAACAGCTCAGGGATTTGAGGTTAAATGGGTGGAAGAGTAGCCGAGGGAAGCGTGGGCCTAATTTCTTTGATTGGTTCAAAGAAAAAGTAATCCAACTAAAACCTTTCATATTAAGTAATGTAACATTTTGCTTCTAACTAAAACTAACATATCAAACTATCACTAATTTGCAGTGCATGCAGACAGCTGGCATTGATACTGCATTATGTCATCTATCTTATGGTTTTCTTGTTGTATCCAGCTTATGCCATTGTATCATGTGTTGCTGCATAATCCATGTTGTGTGCAGAAAGTGTCCTTTACATGTGTTGTTGAATATTCCTGATAATATATCCTTTTGTGCATGAGATATACAATGTACTTACCGCTTTGCTGATGATAATGCAGGAGATGCACTTCCTTCGGCACAAAAATCTTACGAGCAAGCAGGGTGCAGCAAGGGGTGGGAGCAATCAAACAGGTTTTAGTGATGGTGGCATTCAGTCCAACAGAAGCAAGGGAAATCAAGGTGTCCAGTCCAACAAAAGCAAGGGAGCTCATGCAGGGAGCTCTGAGAGGAGCATTGCTGCTGGTGGTAAGTTCAAAAGAGTTAACACCAGAAGGGCTGGAGCTCATACTGAGAGCTCAGGAAGGAGTAGTGCTGATGGTGTTAACTCCATAATGGTTGCTGAAGGTGGTGTTAACTCCACAATGGTTGGAGCTGATTGTGAACACTCTGAGAGGAACAGTGCTAATGGTGCTAGCCATGGTGTCAACACTCAACTGAATGGTGCTAGTGATGGTGTCAACTCTCAACTAAATGGTGCTAGCGATGGTGGTAACTCCCATGTGAATATTGGTTCCAAGCGAGTCCTTGGGGATGCTCCAAAAAAAGGGAGGGCAAAGATGTCTCGGACAGAATTGAAAATGGCCCCACGCAGTGGGAGGGTGGAGCTTGCACCTAAAGGTCATTGGTAAGTGCAAATGAGCTCATTTCTGTGTAGTACCATAGTCTTGTCATTCTGCTACTAATTGGAATCATGAATATGTACAATTAACATATGAATTTCTTTGTAACAGTCAGTTCAAATATGTTGCTTATAACCCTAAAGGCCTCAAGTATCCCTCACAAGTGGGAGCTATTCTGAAACGGGAGTACCCAGGCATTATCAAGGTATATGATGAGCATGGCAATGTTGTTAAACAACACCCAGCAATGTCATGGAATGATTATTATTGGAAAAAGAATAGGGATGGAATTTGTTATGCCAGCAGAGTAAAGCAGGAGTTCTGGGTTAGTAATCTATCTAACTTCTAATTTTATGGATTCTGATATTTTTCTCACATGTATACCTATCTGACTGTCTTACTTGGCCTTGTCCTACATATGCAGAAGTTGTTTACAGTTCAACTGCGACATAGGGTTCCTGCTGACAAAATTTTAGAAGCATATCTAGTGAGAAGAGTAAGCAATATGGTGTATCAACTCTGTCTGGAGGCTGTCAAGATGTACTTTCACCTAAGGGATGAGACATGTGATGATACACGAGCACGCACCATTGAACTTACGGAAGAACAGTACCTGACTTGTCGGTTGGAATGGTGCAGTAAATCAGCTTGGGCATGGTTCTGCAAATACTGGACTAGTGATGAGTACAAGAGAAAGAGAAAGATAGCCCAAGATTGTTGCATGAGTTCTGAAGATAATGCTCAAAATAGAGGAGGTTCAAGGAATTTTTTGGAGACACAACAACTCCTGGTATAAGAATTCCTTATGTCTTGCCTAATTAAACCATTGGCCTCTACAAAGTTTTCCCTTGCATAATTTGATGTTTTTATTCTTGTAGGAACATACTTTCGGTCCCGAGAAGAGTGGCACTTTAAATACATACGCTGTGATGAAAACGGGATTCAAAACTGTAGACAGCATTGGAAGGGCTGGTCCCATCCCCAGCCAGAAAGCGCAAAAACGCTTGGTATGCTTTGCATTATTTACTTGATTATCTCCAATGTAAATGTCCTTGTCAGTAGCAACTAATCAGTTTAATTCTTAGAAAATATCTTACAAATGTAGCAGTTCGATCATATAATGCTTATTTGATTATGTGCACATGGGCATTGTTAGAGTATATACTCATTCCTACAACATAAAATTCAAAATCTGCTTATTTTTCATGTCATGATTTTTTGCTTATTTTAGGATGACTACAGACAACTAGTTTTAGATGAGAATTCACAAGAATTGGATGGAAAGGCGCTGCACATTGTTGGAAACGGGATGAAGCATGGGCGTGTTCCAATAGGCGATGGTGCTGTGGACAAGGCAATTGTTCTAATACATAGTAAATCAGTAGGTTTTAAGCCAATCAATCCTACTGATTATGATAGGGTGCTCAAAGAAAATGAGCAGCTGAAAGAGACTAATGGGATACTCTTTGAAGAAAATAGTGTTAATCGTGCGTTGATCATGGTAATATTTTTTTCATTGCTTCTAGCAAATAACATATTCTGATTTGGGTAATGCTCCTATGCATGCATCTGAATGTAATACTCATGTGCCTTTTTAATTACAGACAATGTATTCTGATTTTGGAAGAGAACCACCTGGAGAGCTGTTGCGGCGTCTAGAAAGTATTGATGCGCGTCGTCAACAGGTTACAAATTTTACTGAATGCTTGTACAATTAATGTTTTGTGTCTGAAGGACATTTCATCTGGAGAATTAATATTGTTTGCTGCCAGAATGCCAATTTGAGTTGCAGCAGTGAAAATGTGGCTTCTTGCTGATTAGTAATGGCAACCTTAGATTTAAGTTCATGGTAAGGTAGCCAAAATTAGTTTGACTTGTCTGATTCCCCTCAGTTTTGTTTGGCAAATACCCTTTAGTTCATTTGGTCAGCTCCTTAAGCATCAAGTACTGTATTCAAAGATCAAGTAAAACTATGCTCTGCTAGGTCCATCTTCATATTTCTTAATGACTCATAGTATCTTGCTAGGTTGAGTTGACAAAAAGTAATCCTTACATTCTTCATATTATGGACTATGTAATCATACCGTTGCTGCCCTTTGCTTTCTTGGCTGGGTAGTAACTATGTAGAGTGCACATGGTTTGCACATCATCATGGAGATTTTCTTGATTTCTTGACTGTTGCTTCCCCACATGGTTGCTCCCACTCGGTTGATGACAGGTATAACGGTGAGAACATTGATGAAAGAGATGATGATGGAAACAACTTCCATGAAGGCGATCAAGATGGTGATGGTGAAGATGGTGATGATTCCGACTCGAAGGAAATGGTGATGACGATCGACGACCAAGAAAGGGAGGTGATGAGGAAGCCTTGAAGGTGATCGTTGATGGCGTTGCATTGTCGATGGTGACTGTAGGAAGCAAATTGATTTGGCATAGGACCAACTAATGCCAAGCAACTCCTAGTACCGCCGTGTCATCTTTGACTTCTTTTGGTCTATTTTGGTACAGCTAACATATGATGTGTGGCTGAGCTTTTGCAAAGTCTTTTGTGAATGTGTGATGATGACTGTAGGCAAGATAAGATATCGCCATCTAGATTATATGTAGGCGGGATGCATGTCTTCATTGACATGTTTGCCCTATATAAAGTGGGATGATGACGCATCGGATGCTGAGCAAGTGGATGTTGGACATATGATTTGTATTGTTGTTGCTATCGATTTGTGGGTACCAAAATATTGAGTTTGTTTGTATTAACTTGGCATTTGTCAAGGAAATTAGAATTGTCTTGGCCAATGTATTTTGTTTTCCTTGGTGATGAAGGCTGCCAAGGAAATGTATTAACTTGGTTGTTTTGGACGGCCAAGCAAATAGTTTAAATTGGCGGATGTTGTTGCCAAGGAAAGAAATTTACTTGGCTGTTGTAAGTCGCCTGCCAAGGAAAGGTATTTTCTTGGCTGTCCAAAGCCGCCAAGTAAAGAAATTTTCTTTTGTCGATGGTAGCCAAGCAAAAGATTTTTTCTTGGTTGTCGAAGGCGCCAAGGGAAAGAGTTTACTTAGCAATCGAAGGCGACCAACAAAAAGAGTTTACTTGGCGGTCGACGACATCCAAGCAAATAAATTTCCTTGGCGGATGTACCCTTTCCTTGGCGCATTGAAAGTTTTCTCAGCGTCCTATTTACCTTGGCAGCCAAACAGCCAAGGAAACAATTCTTGGCCGTCAGCTGCCAAGGATATCGTTTTTCCTTGGCTCTCTAGGCTTGGCGGGCTTTGCTTGGCGGTCGGCCGCCAAGAACAATTACCTTGGCGGTAAACCTATATTCCTTGGCGGTTTTAGGCCGCCAAGGCAATTCCTGATTCTGGTAGTGAATAGATACTCCGTAGTCTATATCTAGTTATCATAAACTTATTAATTACCATTTTTTCAAAGAACTAATCTATATTTTTTATCCATATTCATATTTTTTCTTTGCATGGCACATCTATATATTTTAAATATGCAATTACTTTGAAACCTTACCATTAATCATGGTGGCTTTAGTTGCATCATGTATCTTATGAAGTCATGAATCTAAATTTTGATTTTTCAAATTTTATATTTATCGACTGCTATGGATTTTTTTTCTCTCCTCAAGTTAAGTTGAAACTATTGTGCCTATTATATATTTCATTAACTCTCCTTTTTGCACTTTTTTAAAATAAGGATTTTAGGTCATAGAGTATGTTCTTAAGTACTACAATAGCATGAGCCATTATTTGAAACATGCACTATATCGCTTAAGATAAGTCATAGAGCTTGAAGTGAGATCTTGGACGAGGGTACCAGTGCTAACCTCAAGAGAATTTTAATATTTAAAACTTATAATGATCAACTTTTTACTCTAAAGGATTCTTAAAGGCCTAAAAAATATAGCCACCTTTGGTCTCCCACACTTCTCAAGATGATTTAATTTTACTATCATATAGACATATCAATTTTAGTTAAAATACATAAACATATCTAAAGTAACAATCTATAGAAAATATATGTTATGGTTACTAATATGGTTTTAAATAATTTGTTAGTACCAATAGTATATGAGTTATTAAGAAAATATTATTTATGAGATGAAACATAACATATGTACTTTATTGCTCATGCATGTTGGCATGTCGCATATATTTACTTTAATAAAACCTTACTATATTAATATTGATAGAGGTGGGGTAATGTAGGAAATACATGCTCTATTCGTTGTCTTAACAATTTTTTTGTAATAGGAGATGTTGATAATTTAGATGCAGATTTAAGGGGTATTTTCTTTTTCTAATAATGAGATGAAAATTGAGTTATGTAAATTATCGATCATAATAAAAGGATGTTCATACTTAAATGCAAATTTAGGTCTACTTTAGATCATGTTTCTTAACGACGTATGTGGGTAATATATATTAGAGTCATGAGTTAGTTTATATTGTTTTACCCAATGGCAGAAATGGATAATTATTTAGAAAATAAAATAGATCCAATAGCTATTATTATTATCAATGGTGATTAGGTTATACCTAATTGATGGTAAGATGTTTCTGATTTTTATGAGAATTTCTAGGATCTATCTTTTGTTTTCCAATCAAGTCTTGTTAGGATTAACATGCAAGCTCCAACGGGGACCTCTAGTTAGAATTTCTAGTATTTTTCTGGTGTGATATATATTTAGGTGAAACCTAGTCTTAAGATATAATAAACTCTTCATACAACCCTTTTTTGTCGTTGTAAATATATAGTTTATCTTTTAACTTTAATCAAGTTGTTGTAATTTTTTCACATGTTAATTAGATATTCTAGTATTCTTTATCTTTTACTCAAAAAAATGTTTTATTAAAAAGTGTCTATATCCTACTAGTATTGTTTTCCACATCATTTGAAACTCGGCTTGCATCCTGATACTAAACATGTTGAATTTGTTATATCACAGGATTATATATGTGCAATATTATTCATATATCATAGAGTACATAAAATTAAATTAATAATATTGATACGACATAATATTTTAGTAAAAAATTATAAACTTATTTAAAATAATAACTTATAAAATTTATTATCATTGAGCATTAATATAAAGTGTTATTGCTACATGATTTGTTAAGTGAACAATTTTCCATGTTTCATAAGTTGTTAAAATAAATACTTATCCTAATCTACACATGTCTATTTGATATATATGGTGGAACCTAGCATTATAGTTATTTAATTTCACGATTATAGAAGTCTATAATTAATTTAGATATATATCATACTTTATGGTGTTAATTTATTTTTTGGAATAATATATATTACTATTTATGTGTAGATTTCAGAGATTTTTTGTTTATTTTTATAATGGCCTAGGTACATACAAATATAAAGGTAATACCTTATATATCTTTCACAACGACATATATGGATAGGTTAAATGCAAACTTAGAATATTACTTTGCATTATCAAAGGTGGATAATTTATAAAATCATTAGGAGGTATTTTAAGTTTTCTTTCATAATGGTTTATGTGGGTAATTTAGATACAAAGTTAGAGGATTATTTTAAATTATCTTTTATAATGACAAAGCTGGGTAATTTAGACTTAATGTTAGGGGGTTATTTTAAATTATGATTAATAATGGCTAAGGTAGGTAATTTAGATGCAAATTTGGGGGTTATTTTGAATTATTTTTCATAATAGCAGATATGGGTAATTTATATATAAATATAGGGGGTTATTTTGAATTATCTTTTGTAATGGCAGAGGTGGGTAATTTATCTACAAAATTAGGGGTTACTTTATGTATTTTTCATAATGACAGTGATGGGTAATTATTTAATAAACTACAACAGATCCAATGACGAATATCGGTAATGATGATTAGAGTCCACCAAATTAAAGGAAGGATGTTTCTAATTATTGTGAGAATTTCTTGGATTTATCTTTTTTCCTAGCGTGTTTGGTGAGAATTAACGTAGTACGTCCGTTGGGCCTCTAATTAGTAATAGTACGATATGAAACTAGTACCAATTCTTTTTTTTTATGGAAAATGTTATCTATATCGATCTCGGTGATCTATTTATAGTGATTTGGGACTTATTTATATTTGGGGAGTGTCTAGTTATCTGTCGACAGATTTTTTTTTTTGTCAAATCTATCAGATTTTTTAATGTGCAACCCAGTAGTGAAAGTTGTGGCACAAATCCTAAAGCACAATCAAACGTATAGAAATCTGACAGATTTAGTACCAAAAAATCTGTCAACATATAAATAGCAAAAGTCTTATTTTTGTTCCCGTTGTTTTATTGCTCGTGTGACTACCAGCAGTCAAAAATATTATTGGACTGCCATGCAAGTTGAAGGTTGACAAAGTTAAATTGGGCCAAAAAGAGGTTCACGTGCTGGCTTAGAGAAGGGAAAGAGGCTTGTGCTCATATGTATACCTGTGTGTTCCACTGAAGCTCCTTTTGTTTTGTTGAGCGGCTTTATTAATTCGTTTAGTAATCGCCACATGGAGGAAGATGAGCGCAAGAACTGCGCCAATCAGAGAGACTACATAGATAGTATCGTCAGTTTCCCTGCAGCTCCCAGCAGCATAGGCTCCAACAAGGCCAAAGAGCGCGACGACGATGAGCCCGTACAGTGCAACAAACCGTACAGAGATTTCCTTCTTGAGCCTCTTGTCGAGGAGCAGCATGATGATGAGAAGGGAAGCAATAAGCGCAGTTGTGTTGCAGACAAAGAACGCCTGGTAGCGGGCGGAGCTGTGGTCCTGCAGAATGTGGAGGCTCACACGGAGGCCATCCTGGGTGTTACTCCAGAAGCCACCCGGTGGCCTTAGCCCAGCCTCATATGTGATGGTAACAACAAAGGTCGCAAGTAGCATCAAGACCTCGCTACTTGCGACCTCGTGCTGTTCTTCCCGGCTCTGGCTCTGGCTCTCATGATCCTCCTTTTGCTGCTGCTTACCATCTTTACATTTCTCTAGTTTGGAGATGATATAAAGTGAGAAATCAAGCACGACGTAGGCCAAGACAACAGACATTACCAGTGTGGAGTATATGGTTGTGAATGCATTGCGGCAGCTTCCGGCGGCGTAGGCCCCCATGAGTCCAAGCAAATCGAGGACCATGACCACCCGGAGCACAGTTCACAGACTCCGTTGTTGCCATCCTGCAGGATGAGGAGGAGCAGGCAGACCACGACCGAGGCCGCAAACGCAGTCGCGTTGCAGTAGTAGAAGGTGAGGTATCGGCCATGGTGTGGGTGTCCAAAAGGATTAGTTCACCGGCGAGGTGATGACCATCCTTTGTGTCGTCGTTGTCCTGACAGACTCCTCCTGGCAGGTTGAGGCCGGCAACGTATGTGACCGCCACAACCAGAGTGGCCAGTAGAAGAAGGTACTTCTTCAGCTTGTACTCTGTTGAAGGATTGTTATCCTGGGACTGGGTTGGTGCCATTTGGTTGGAGGAGGATGCTCTTTTACCTGTTGGATATTGCTTGCTTGGTGGTGGAAAAGAACACTCTTGAGACGATGTGAATGAATGTGTGTGCTTTCGAGCTCTTATATTAGTTATATATATAGCTGTGCAAGTGCACATACATATATATCATCACTACGCATCCTCCCTTAGTTGTGTAGTCGAGCCTTGATGTGATGTTTCCTTATTAGCATCTGTGTGTCAGCTAATCGATCGTATCATGACTCCATCAGGTCATCTCGGTCAAAAATTTATATATGCTTCTTGTTTTTTCTATACCTAGCAATAATATAGCATGCATTTTTTTTTTTGTAACTTAACAAGCATATCAGTCATGGTCTTCAGCAGTCTTGGTCACTATGGACTTTGTTGTCAATATTCACACGCCAAGTTTTTTTTTCTTTCCGAGACGCCAAATATTTCTCATTCATACCCCCGTGCAATTGTCTTCAGCAGTCTTGGTCACTATGGACTTTGAGTTGTCAATATTCACATGCCAAGTTTTTTTTTTTGCGAGACGCCAAGTATTTCTCATTCATACCCCCGTGCAATTGTCTTCAGCAGTCTTGGTCACTATGGACTTTGAGTTGTCAATATTCACACGCCAAGTTTTTTTTTTTGCGAGACGCCAAGTATTTCTCATTCATACCCCCGTGCAATTGTCTTCAGCAGTCTTGGTCACTATGGACTTTGATTTTTCAATATTCACACGCCAAGTTTTTTTTTTTTGCGAGACGCCAAGTATTTCTCATTCATACCCCCGTGCAATTGTCTTCAGCAGTCCTGCTCACTTGGTTTATAATCCGTACTTTTCTGGCTAACGAATAGTATTTTTCTCTCACAATAAATCGATCAACAGTACTTTCAGCCATGGCTTATCAGCCAAACGAACAGTGCCCACGTGAGAGGCGAACAGGCTAACAGTGCCCACGTGAGAGGGCTGGCCAGCACCAGCTAGCCAGCCGCTCTAGCCGAACAAGCTGCTTGACTTGAGGGCTGCCCAAAACCGTCCTTGATCTCACTGTCGTGTCTCCATCTATATCCCTGTTTCTTGTACTGATCACCAAGTCCTGAGGTCCCTCGCATGCTCGTGACTCAGACGACGAGACCACGATGAGTATGCTGGTTACTCTACACCTACGGGCCTGGCCAACCATGTGGCGTAGCTTAAAGGCGGCGGGTATTAAAGCCAGCTGATAAACCGATCTTAGCTGATTTATTGTTAAAGAAAAATATTATAGATTCTAACTGATAAGTCAGCTGATAAGTTCAAACGAACGTGCCATAACTCAGGGGCGGCACTCACCTCCCATGACTGTGAGCTGGTAGACGCTGTGGCCCAACGCGGCCAGCAATTTGGGCAGGCTTTCCTCCCATTTTTATTTTCACCGGCAAGCGCTCTTCCACCAACACATACTCTCAGCTTCATCCAGCAGTACAGAAACACCAAACAATAACACTTCTTGTCATGTTCGCTTGGCTGATAAGTCATGACTGAAAGTACTGTTAGCTGATTTATTGTGAGAGAAAAATACTATTCGTTAGCTGAAAAAGTACAACTTATAAGCCAAGCGAACACAGCGTCTGTCTTTGATTTAAACATAGAAGAAACATCCTCTACCTTGCTGACAACAGGAGTACCTCAAACAGTACTGTACAACTCCCACCGTATTAATTAGGAGTGCGGAATGATCACAGGATACGCACGGCCGGATGTATACATCCAACATGGGAGCCTTTTGAAAACGAACACGCTAATTGGTCCATCTTCAAGAAGATTAAGGGAAAAGGAGAATTTACTGTACGATGATGTGCAGTAATTATTATCTAGCATCATTTGTCAAGCAGCGTCACATCGACCTCTGCTTCCATGACATACCGAGAATTAAGTTTAGGGGATGGGAATACGATCCAGAACAGCAATCAATCAGGAGAGCACGGTTGCAGACACAGTACAAGCTGTCGCGTTCACTGTGTGAAGTGACCTGCCGGCTCACGTGACAACATTTTCCTTCCCTCCGGAGCCTGGCTATGTACTTATTCACCCTGTTCGGCGTGTGCTTTCAGCCGTAATCCGACTTATTCTTTTTTACAGAATACTATTAAATTAGTTGTAAAAACCACTAGCCGAATAGGTGATTAATACGACAGACAATGCATATGGTTTCACATGGTTCAGTACTTAAAGTTCATTCTCACCGTAAGTCACAGCCAGTCAGCCAATAATCTTTCTTTTTTGCGCCATGTGCTACAATATACTCCACTGAACTGAATATAATACAGTACGACAGCCTTTTTACCAAAATAACCACTGAGGTATCAAAAAGAGTAGTAGATAGACGGAGAAGGCTCTGCTTTTGTTTTTCGCGCTGGGCCTTCATGCTGGGTTTCCGAAGACGTGGGCTCGATCCGTTACAAAGAAGAAACGGCATCGGGACGATGAAATCTTAATCCGGCCCAATACATATCCAGGCTGCGGCATCGGAAGCAGCGTGATCGACCCGCGCGTTCATAGTTGCAAACCTAGGGCGTGCTAGCGTCCGCCCATTCGAACGGTAAGCTCCGTCCGGCAACTAATTTTCGCGCGGCAGCTTTCCCGCCCGCCAATTAATTTCGCCCGCTAATTAATTTTCGCGCTCGCAGCTTTCCCGCCAGCCAGCTTTTTCCCGCGCGCTTCTTTCTCCAGCTAAAGAAAATAAAAAAAAAATCACAAAAATAGTAAAATTGTGAGGGTGCATGGATTGAACCCAAGACCCCATGGTCTAAGATGTCATTCTACTAGCACATCAATGTTTGTGATAAATATGTAATATTTTCGTTATTAAACCATATCAAACCAGAACAATATATCACATACCATCTCATAAGTACTATATAAATACTCAAAGATAATCATGGAACATTAGACTTATACTATGTGCACATCCAAAAATATATCGTAGAACATCGCATGTATGCCATGTAAACATCACAAAAATACAACATAGAGCATCACATGTATACCTTGTGAACATCAGAAAAATACATCTAGAACATCACATATATACTATGTGAACATCACAAAATATAACACAAAACATCACATGTATATTATGTGAACATCATAAAATACAACATAAAACATCAAAATATACATCACATGTATATTATGTGAACATCATAAAATACATCACAGAACATCACATATATATTACGTGAACATCATAAAATACATCACATAACATCACATTATATTAAAATATAGAAAAGGAAAAAGAAAGAAAAATAATAAAATATAAAAATAAAATAAAATAAAACAAACAAAATGATTAATTATAGTAAAATCTAAAAGAAATAAAATAAATGAAAATATAAAAAATGAAAAGAATAATGCATAATAACATGAAACGAAAAAACAAAAAAATATGGAAAGTGTCGGTGTTTCGAGTTACCAACTAATAAATTTCTAGATTGCGCGTCTGGCTAATATGGTGTGCTTAGAGGATATGAGGTTTATACTGGTTCGGGCAGAAAGTCCCTACGTCCAGTTCGTCGCTGCTGCTCGTGTTACTAGCACTGAAGATTTGTAGTATGGGTTACAAACGGGCGAGAGAGAAAAATGATCCCAAGTCTCTAGTGTGTGCGTATGCTGCTAAGGCGTATCGAGCCATATTCAGTCGTATACCGTCGTGCCCTTCATGGGGCGTCCTGCTTCCCCTTTTATAGACGAAGGGGAAGAGCAGGTCACAGAGAGAAAAAAGAAGAAGAGCAAAGAAAAGGAAGGCTTCCAGGACTGCCGGGCCTTTCTTCTTCTTTATGTGGGTCCCGCCGACACTGCAGATGGTGACAGGGATGGCTCTGCGCCAGACGCCTGTTCGCCGCTGATGCCATGCCCCGGCGTTGTCAGCGGGTCGTGGCGTCCCATTCCGTCTCGGCGGGCGACGCGGCAAACTAGCGTGTTGGTCAATGGTGGTACAGGGAGTAGACAGCATAGTGACCACGCGTCCGTCACTGTTGGTGATGTGAATTCCCTAGAGTGACATGTCGTTGGCATGGGTCATGTCGAGATGTGCCCGCTCCCTGCACGGTGCCAGAAGTTTGACCTTGGGTTGTACTTACTAGCCCATAGTGATTGGTGGTGGTACGGGATTCCATCGGGAGCCGCGCCTGAGGGGTCAGGCGAGACGGAGCTCCCAACCCAGAGGTCGGGTGAGGTGGAGCCCCCGACCTAGAGGTCGGGCGAGACGGAGCCCCCGACCCAGAGATCGGGTGAGGCAGAGCCCACCCCCAGTGGTCGGGCGGGGCAGAGCCCGCCCCTAGAGGTCGGGCGAGGCGAAGCTTGCCCCCAATGGTCGGGCGAGCCGGAGCCCGTGCCCCAGCGGTCGGGCAAGGCGGAACCTGCGCACCTGGGGTCGGTTGGAGCTATAGTCGCGTACTTGACTGCTCGGGTAAATCAAGTTTTAATGACCATTGGCTCCTCCTCTTCAGGTACCCTAGTATTGGTCCCCGACAGTAGCCCCCGAGCCCACGGGTGATTCAGGTAGAATCGCTCAGGGGATTTTTTGACTTGCTAGTGGGTGTGCGCGAGCGCACCCGGTGGGTGTAGCCCCCGAGCCTGTGGAGGAGTAAAATACTCCTTCAAAGGCTTTTCCGGACTAGAGGACTCTGAGGGCCTTGGCCTTCTTTTGTTGCCCACGGCATGTCCTAGGACGGTGATTCCCTTTCATCGTGATCGGAGCTCTCGGGGGTATATCCTTGAGATTTGGTGGGTCGGCAAAGGTTTTTCCTGATTTCGACCCCTACGGGGGTCTGATCGACCTACCATCGTTCTGTGACCGCGCTTTCGGTCTCCTTGCGAGTCCAACTATCCTCGAGCCCCCACATGTAGCAGGGGTCCATTCGAGGGTCGGCTTGTCTTTGTGATCATCTTCCCTCAAGCGTTTTTTTGATAAAAATGGATGGGCTGGGCCGTGCCATGATTTTCCTCTATGGACAAATCATGGTGCTCGGTGAGCTGTTAATGGGCGAGTCCGAGTGGGGCCCCGGCATCCCGTTCGTAGGGGTCTGGCTTGAGTCAGCTGGTGACCAACTCTAGATTCTCAGCGGTCAATCCATAAAGTTCTCGGGTCCGTTCGACCGGTCCCAAGGGCTCTCTGCCTTTCTTCGAGGAAAAACCATGGATTGTATCCGGCTAAGACTCGAACGTGGGTCGGGATACCCGTGGTGCTCGTGCGCCTGGGTACTGGCCGCTAGTGGGCCCATCCCTTTCTACCCCTCAGTCTAAAGGTGTCTGGAACGGTTGTCGAACCCATCCGTGGGCCAAGCTTTGAACTCATGGACCTAAACGGGCCTTAGGAGCGTTTTTAGCTCCGTATCCCTCTTACCTGTGATGCATCTTGGCCCGTTCGGGAAGGCAAAATGTTTGGCGCGTTCTCTAAGGGGATGGCCAGAGGTTGCGTGCGCACACCCCGCGATGAGACGTGGCGACAGGTCATGGCGGCCGTGGAGATCTAGGCGGGCGATTGGTTTCCTCGCACCCGCGCCCCTATAAAACCAAAGGGTTAGCCCTCCGTGTTTCATATGCACGACTGCATCCTTACCTCCGTAGCCATGCCGCTGCCACCAATGCTTGGGTTTCCTACCTCTGCATCTTCGCCGCCGTCAAGCTAGGGTTTCCTGCCTCCACATCTCCGCCACCGTTGAGCTCACATTCATCTGCCCCTACTTTCAATGTATTCGTGGTGCCACTCTGACATCACCTTCCAGCGCATGGAGGGCCTCGTCCACGTGGTCTTCTCCGCATGCGAATCGCGGTCGAGGAGTGGTTGCTGCATGGCAATGAGGATGCACTATCGCCGCCCAACGGCTATGTGGTGACATTCGCCCACTTCCACGAGCACGGGCTCACGACCCCTGCTCACAAATTCCTCCGGGGGCTGTTGCACTTCTACAAGATTGAGCTACAGCATCTTAATCCCAACAGGATCCAACACATGGCGGCGTTTGTCGTGCTGTGCGAAGGATTCCTGGGGATCAGCACTCACTTTGACTTGTGGAGGTATTTCTTCACCGTCAACCTCCAAAAGAAGAGGGAGAAAGGTGGCAAGCAGGAGCTGCACATGCCGATGGGGAATGCCGGCATCTAGCTTTGGAGCAATCCAGTCGGCGAGTACCCGTCCATGCGGCTCTCGATGTCCAACAAGGGGTAGCACTCGCAGTGGTTCTACCTTAAGAACGACACCACCACCCCTCTGCCAGAGTTCACCAGGCGCCTGATCGAAGAGGCCCTAGAGCCATGGAGGATGTGGGGTGTCCCAGAGAAGGACAAGAAGAGGATCTGAGACCACATCACCACCATCTGCATCCTAAAGGAGAACAGCCTGAAAGGTCAGGCATCATTGGGGCTTACCACGTGAGGAGGGTGGCACTGTTGATGACGCGCGTGCTCCCGCTATACACAATGGTGCTCGAGACGTCGTTCGACGGAACGGCGCTTGCCGAGGGAACGCTCCCCAACTCTAAGATCGCGCAACGCATCAAGGAGGCGATGGAGCCTCTGCGGGATGACATGGGTGCCACCGTTGACTTCATCTTCCTAGTGCTAGGGCATCCCCCGATGCGGCCAGAACCAGGCTACATCGTTTTCATGAGTTTCCCTTTCTCCTGCCTCTCCTTCAGTTGATTTCCTGACCCTATGAGACTAACTTTGAGAGGGGCAGGACCAGCTGAGGGACTTCATCCTCACGGATCACCCGGCACCGCTGCTGAGGGATTCGGCCATGAGGGCAGTGAATCGCACCGAGGGTGAGCGGCTGAGGAAGGCGAAGGAGGACAAGAAGAGAAAGAAGCACCGGAAGCAGCAGGCGTGGCAACGAGGGGAGGACACTAACATCGACGATGACAATGATGATGATGGCAACGACGATGAGGTGATGGAGGAAGAACAAACGGTAGACGACGATATCGAGTGGGACAATCTAGAAAATGAGGACGTGCTAATAGGTATCGGTTCATCCTTGTAGGCATCGGGATCCTTCCCATTCCATGGAGGGGAGGGCATGTCTAGCGAGCCAGCAGGGGTGGGCCATTCTGACGACGCCCCTAGGAACCGATAGAGGCAGGACACATTGCCGCCCTGCCCTAGGAGTCAATAGAGGTGGGTGGCTCCCCCGTCATGCTCCAGGAGCTATCAGGGGTGAGCCCCTCTGCCCAGGAGCAGAGGACAGGCTCGAAGCGGCCTAGTACCAATGAAACGGAGCAGGGGTCGGGGGATTTGTCCCCCAAACGCATCTGTCGTCCAACGGCACCGAGGTGAGCTGTCAACTCCTCTATTTTTCCTGTTTTAATCCGACTTCATTGTGACTTATGTTTTTCATCCCTTGCAGCGCCGGCAGGCATCGGAATCCTTTGGTGCTGGCACTGAAGAAGAGCGCCGCCCTCCAATTGGGGCAGCGACCATCGGCTGGCGTCGTGCCCGGATCGAACGGGAGCGGCGCCGGTGCCCTTGGCGGGAAAGGCGGATGCGGGCGCATAAGGGGCGCCTTCGGTGGTCGTGGAGCAGCCGGTCACTGACTGTGGCAGGGGTGACGTAGCCAGTCATGACCCCGCCGACATGGGTGGAGGTGGCGGCACCCGTGATGGATAAGTCATAGCCGGGTGTGACCTGTTCCATCGATGGCCCAAGCGATGGCACTCGACACGGGTCGGATAGAGGGGGACATGGCTGAGGGGTCCCTAGAAGTCATGGTGCTAGGGGAGAGGCTCGCGCCCGCACCGCTGACCCCTTCCATCACCGAAGGGGGTGTCCCGATGGAGGCGTCAGGGTGAGAGCAATCAGCGGCACTTGGGGCCGGTGGGGAGTCGTCCCTGACCCTGACCTCAGCGGGCAGTGGCTCGCCCGCGCGGGGCATGCCCCTACTCTAGTGGATGGACCCACAGGATCCAGCATCGACGCTCTTTACCCTCGACGCCGCTGTAGAGAGCATGGAGCAGGGGAGCCTCGACATAATGATCGTGTCCGTGCTCGAGGCCCTAGATAATGCCATGGGCGCATTGCACGACGTCGTTGTACCCACTGGCCGGGTATTGCTCGATCTTTCCCCTTACCCTTCTCTTCCTCTATTTTTTCCTATATCCTGACCATTGTCTCCCTGCAGTCCCTTATAGCTCGCAGCCGGGGGAAATTCCAGTTCCTTCATCAATAGAAGGGAACCTAGGACCGCCTCGTCGAGGTGACATCGCAGCTTGCTGCCACCCATTAGAGGGTGGTCGAGCTGACTCCCCTTGCCGAGGAGGTGGCCAGTCCTCGGACACGGGTGGCCGAGGCTCGTCAGGATGCTAATGAGGCCAGGAAGGCGTTCGAGGCCCTGTTGGTGAGGTTGCGCAAGGATGACGAAGAAGCTACCAGGGCCAGGAAGGAGCCGGATGAATTGCTCCAGAAGGACGCCATAGCCCGCCAGCAGATCCTTGACCTCCTAGGCGAGGTTGAGAGGGAAAGGGATCTGAAGCTGGGGGCCGAGGAGAAGCTCACGGTTCTAGAGAAGAGGATGAGCCAGGATGCCACGGTGGTCGCTCAGCTGCGCAAGGAGCGGGATGAGTTGTCCTAGACCATGGAGAGGCTTCGCTCAGAGCACCACATGGCTCGCAAGGAGCACGACCAGGCTCTCCGAGAGCATGACCAGGTCTACTAAGAGCGTGACGATGCGCAGCAGAAGGTCAGCTCACTCTAGGCCGTGCTCGAAAGGGAGACGACCCGAAAGCTGGAGGTCGAGGGCATTTCTGCTAGGTTGGCTGTAGATCTTGCTGAGGTGAAGAGAAAACCTCTAGGCGGAGAGTGACGAGCTTGGTATCCTGAGCGCTACCCTTGGAGTGGCCTGCGACGACCTTAAAGTGGTGTTGTTGAGATCATGGTTTGAGCGCGCCAGCTCGAGAGGAACGCCCTTCGTGCCGGCGTCAATCAGGCCTTCATGATCGCTCGTTCTCATTATGGGGACAGCATCGACCTACAAGCAATGAGCCTCGGCTACACACCTGGTTATGAAGACCATGAGCTAAAGGAGATGGAGATGGCGGTGACTCCCCTTTTGTAGGTCTTGGCGGACAAAATCGAAGACATAGTACTCCCCCGGAGGGGTTAGTTAGTTAGGTGAATTCGGGCCATAGAGCCATTAATCTTGTAATGAACAAGCATTTTTTCATCGTTTTGAATTGTTTGTCCTTAATGGTAGAAAGAAGCATGATGCGAACTTGTGATGAACAAGTTTTTATTTCGAATGTAAAGTGAGTAGATGCGACCCGATCCCTTCCGATGTTGGGTTTGCTCAGCTCGAGCCGGTGAAAAAACTTTGATCACGCCGGGGAGCAAAAGCGCCGTAGCCACCGGGGCGTAGGTCTTTTAGCGGTCCGCCCGGTTTTACTCATAGTTAGTTTCCATGAATTTTGATTTTTAGTCCTTAACGTAGGAAGGGGTCAGGTGTGAAGGGCATTTCTGAGTCAGAGTATTCCCCTATCTTCCCCTGAGTGAGGCCCGACCCCTCACCGTTGTTGGGATCGGGTGTCACTTGGAACCGGGGAAGCGAATAGAAACTAATAAGGAAAAGTGCTTTTTATTTTAGAAACACGATTTTACATAAGTACATCAATGACTTGGAAAAGAGCTAAGGGTAAAAGCGACGTAGCTAATCAATATTCCACGCATTGGTGAAGATTTTGCCGTCGATAGTTTTGAGCTTGTAGGTGCCCGGTCAAAGCACCTTCGCGACGACATATGGTCCTTCCTATGGCGGCGATAGCTTGTGGCGATCCTTGTTGCTCTGGACAAGGCGGAGTACCAAGTCTTCAATAGTGAAGGCCCGACCCCACACCCAACGTCTATGGTACTGGCGCAACGCTTGCTGGTTCTTAGCCGAGTGAAGGAGGGCTACGTCATGTGCTTCATTGAGCTGATCCATGGCATCTTCGAGGGACGATTTGGCTCCCTACTCATTGTACGCCCTGACCCTTGGCGCCCCATACTCGAGGTCGATCAGGAGGATGGCCTTGGAGCTGTAGACCATGAAGAAGGGAGTGTAGCCGGTGGCCTGGCTGGGGGTTGTCCTTAGGCTCCAGAGCACCATGGGAACTCCGTGACCCATCGGCCATCGAACTTGTTCAACCGGTTGAAGATCCTAGGCTTGAGGCCTTGTAGGACCATACCATTTGCGCGCTCGACCTGCCCGTTCATACGGGGGTGCGCCATGGTAGCCCAATCAACGCGGATGTGATGCTCATCGGCGAACTAGAGGAACTTCCTCCCGATGAACTGCGTGCAGTTGTCCGTGATGACGGAGTTCGGGATTCTAAAACGATGGACAATGTCGAGGAAAAACAACACGGCTTGCTCGGATTTGATCACGGAGATCGGCTGAGCCTCTATCTATTTTGTGAACTTGTCTACAGCGACAACTAGGTGCATGTAGCCACCGGGAGCTTTTTTAAGAGGCCCGACCATATCAAGCCCCCATACCACAAATGGCCATGTGATGGGGATGGTCTAGAGTGCCTGGGCTGGCAGGTGGGTCTACCGAGCGTAGTATTGGCACCCTTCGTACTTGCACACGACTTGCTCAGTGTCGGCTACTGCTGTCGGCCAGTAGAAGCCTTGCCAGAATGGGTTCCCGACCAAGGTTCTAGGTGCGGCATGGTGCCCGCAAACCCCACCGTGGATGTCGTCCAGCAACTGCTTCCCTTGTTCGATCAGGATACAGCGCTGGAGGATCCTAGTGTGGCTGCGCTTGTAGAGCTCTTCCTCGACGACGACAAACGACTTAGCGCGGTGCGCGTGCTACCGAGCCTCTGTCTTGTCCGTCGGTAACACGTCCCGGAGGAGGTAGTCGTGGTAGGGCGTTCTCCAGTTGGCAAGAGGGTCGGGCTACGTCACTGGGTCAGCGTCAAGCTCCATCATCGTATCTTCATGAACCTCCATAGCCTCGAGGTCGGATGGTGCCGATGGAGGGCCGACCCCCGAGCCTAGAGCGGACAGCGCATTGCTGGCCCCAACCCCCGTGACTGGGCCGGAGGGATCGGGAGGGGCCAACGGTCGCCCAGCCCTCGAGCCCTAGGCAGAGGGGTCGGGCTAAGCTGATGGCTGTCCAGCCCCTGGGTCCCAAGACAGGCGGCTCGCTACCGGCTTGCACCGGTTCTTCGTAGCGGACCATGGGCTTGTGCTGATCACTAGAAAAGATGCCAGCCGGGACTGGCTCTCGGCCTAACACCATCTTTGCTAGCCCGTCGGCTAGCTCGTTGAGCCGTTAGGGGATGTGGTTGAGCTCAAGGCCATCAAACCTATCCTCTAGCTTGCGGACCTTTTGGCAGTACGCGGCCATCTTGGGGTTGTGGCAGCTTGACTCTTTCATGACCTGGTCAATGACTAGCTAGGAATCGCCATGGATGTTGAGTCTCTGGATGCCCAATTCTATCGCGATGCACATGCCATTGACAAGAGCCTCGTACTCAGCCACGTTGTTTGAGGCGAGGAAGTGGAGGCAGACCATGTACCTCATGCGCACCCCAAGGGGCGAGACGAAAACTAGCCCTACGCTAGCACCCTTCTTCATCAGCGAACCATCGAAGTACATGGTCTAGTACTCTTGATCAACGGCTACCGGTGGCATTTGGATCTTGATCCATTTCGCCACGAAGTTAGCCAGCGCCTGGGACTTGAAGGCAGTCCGTGAGACATATGAAATGCCTTGACCCAATAATTCGAGAGCCCACTTGGCGATTCTTCCCGTCGCATCCCGGTTTTGGACGACCTCACCGAGAGGAAAGGACATCACCACCATCACTAGGTGTGACCCGAAGTAGTGGTGCAATTATTGTTTGGTGATGAGGATGGCGTAGAGGAGCTTTTGGATCTAGTGGTAGCGGATCTTGGAGTTAGACAAGACCTCACTGATGAAGTACACGAGGCATTGTACTTTGAGGGCATGCCCCTCTTCCCCTCGCTCCACCGCTAGTGCAGCGCTAATCACCTGCGTGGTGGCTGCGATGTAGAGCAGGAGTGGCTCCCTGATAGTCAGGGGAACCAGGATCAGCGCCTTCATCAGAAGCTCCTAGAGCTTGTCAAGCGCCTCCTAGGCCTCGGGAGTCCACTCAAAGTGGTCGGCTATCTTTAGAAGCCAATAAAGGGAGAGGCATCATTCGCCGAGACATGAGATGAAGCAGCTGAGTGCGGTGAGGCACCCTGTGATCCGATGTACCCCCTTTATGTTCTGTATCGGGCCCATTCTCTTGATGGCTGAGATCTTTTCTGGGTTGGCTTCGATGCCGCGCTTGAAAATGATGAACCCAAGCAGCATATCCCTTGGAACCCTGAAGACACATTTTTTGGGATTAAGTTTGATGTTGTTCGCTCGGAGCTTCACAAAGGTCAGCTCAAGGTCAGTCAAAAGCTTGTCCGTGTGTTTGGATTTAACTACGATGTCGTCCATGTAAGCCTCGATGGTTTGCCCGATGAGGTCACCGAAACATTTGAGCATGCAACGCTGATACGTAGCCCTCGCGTTTTTAGACCAAACGGCATTGTGACATAGCAGTATGATCCAAAGGGGGTGATGAAAGAAGTCATGAGCTGGTCGGATTCTTCATCGTGATCTGATGGTACCCAGAGTAAGCATCGAGGAAGTAGACGGTTTCGCACCCTGAGGTCGAGTCAACTACTTGATCTATGCATGGCAAAGTAAATGGATCCTTTGGGCATGCTTTGTTGAGACCCATGTAGTCAACACACATTCTCCATTTTCTACTCTTTTTTCTTACAAGAAAGGGATTAGCTAACCACTCAGGGTGATACACTTCCTTGATGAATCTGGCCGCCAAAAGCTTTGCAATCTCCTCGCCGATGGCCCTGTGCTTCTCCTCGTCAAAGTGACACAGGCGTTGCTTTACCGGCTTGGAGTCCGGCCTGATCTTCAAGGCGTGCTTGGCAACTTCCCTCGGAATGCCTGGCATGTCTGAGGGTTTCCACGCAAAGATGTCTCGGTTGGCGCAGAGGAAGTCAACGAGCGTGCTTTCCTATTTGGAGGAATGCATGGCGCCGATGCGGAGCACCTTGCCATCAGGGCTGCTAGGATCCACGGGGATTTCCTTGACGCCTTCAGTAGGCTCAAAGGTCCCAGCCGACCGCTTGGAGTCCAGAGGCTCCTCGACGGTCCTCTCCTGGATGGCCACAAGCTCGGTGGAGGCAACGATTGCCGCGACGTGCTCGTAGCACTCCACCTGGCACTCATAGGCACGCTAGAAGGAAGTGCCGACGATGATGACCCCTCGCGGGCCCGGCGTCTTCAGCTTCAGGTAGGTGTAGTTGGGGACGGCCATAGACTTCGCGTAGCATGGCCGTCTAAGGATGGCATGGTAAGTTCCATGGAACCCTACCACCTCAAAAGTGAGGGTCTCCATCCTATAGTTGGTCGGACTCCCAAAGGTGATAGGCAGATCGATCTGCCCGAGCGGCATGGCCTGCTTCCAAAGCACGATGCCGTGGAAAGGCGCCCTGGTCGGTCGGACGCGCGCTCAATCGATGCCCATAGCGTCGAGCGTCTCGGCATATAGGATGTTGAGGCCACTGCCGCCGTCCATCAGCACGTTGGTAAGCCGCTTCATGCCGACAATCGGGTCGACAATGAGCGGATACCTCCCCGGTTGAGGGATGCTGTCGGGGTGGTCGGTCCGATCGAAGGTCATGGCGGACTCCGACCACCAGAGGAATATGGGCGAGGTGGGCTTGGTCGAGTAGACCTTGCGGCGCTCCAGCTTCTGCCGGCGCTTGGAGTCATAAGCCACCGACCCCCCGAAGATCATGAGGCAGCCATCGGGGGTCAGGAAGCCATCATCCTTCCCATCGGCGTCGTCCGCCATTAGCTTGGGGTCTCTTCTCGGCTCCCCTTTGTTGGTGTCGTCGGATAAGAACCTCTTCATAAGGGCGCAGTCCTTGTATAGATGCTTGACGGGAAAGGCGTGGTTCGGGCACGGCCCTTCGAGCATCTTCTCAAAGTGGTCGGGGGCGCCCTCGGCTGGCTTCCGACCCCCTTTACGATCGGCAGTGGCCACGAGCGAGCTCTCGCACCGCTGCTTGTTCTTCTTCTTGTGGGGACGGTTGGAGGCACCTTCGCCGGCATTGTCGACCCACTTTGCCTTGCCCTTGGAGCGGTCAAAGATAGCCCCGACCGCCTCCTCGCCGGATGCATGGCTGGTGGCGATGTCAAGGAGCTCCTTGGTGGTCCTCAGACCCTTGCAGCCCACTTGTGGACCAGGGACGCGCAGGTGGTCCCAGACAAGAAGGCTCTGATGACGTCAGCGTCGGCGATGTCGGGCAGCTCATTGCACTACGGGGAGAAGCGCCGGATGTACTCGTGGAGAGTTTCTCTAGACTTCTGCCAGCAGTTTCTGAGGTCCCATGGGTTTCTAGGGCGCGCATAGGTGCCCTAGAAGTTGCCCACGAAGATCCCCTTTAGGTCCGCCCAACTGTAGATGTGATTGGGCGGAATGTGCTCTAGCCATGTTCGTGCCGAGTCGGTGAGGAACAAGGGGAGATTGTGGATGATGAAGTTATCATTATCCGCGCCACCAGCCTGGCAAGAAAGCTGATAGTCCTTAAGCCATAGCCTGGGGTTTGTTTCCCTGGAGTACTTTGGGACATTGGTCATTGGCCGGTATCATGGCGGGAAGAGCGCATCGAGGATGTGCCAACCAAAGGCCTGAGGCCCTAGTAGGTCAGGCCTCAGGCTTCGGTCCTCGCCGCTATCGTAGCGTCCACCATGACGAGGGTGGTAGCCACGGCTGGCCCCCTCTCGTTCTCCGCTGCGAGCACGTCGGTGGGCGTTCAGGGTGTCGCGATTACGGCCGAGGTGCTCATGCACTGAGACCGCAACCCGCTGTTCGTCGTCGCGTAGTGCCTGGTGGACGAAGATGTCCTTGTCACGCTGCCTCAAGGGCGCGTGGCCAACGTCGAGCTCACATCATCGGGATAACGAGTTCTCTGCTTGCTGCACCGTGGCATGCTCGAGTAACGTGTGGATCTCTCGATGAGCCCGACGGTCCTTGGGCATTGTGGGCTCAGGGAGCCCTCAACGCCAAGGCTACCGCGGCCGCTATGTTTTGGCTCACCCGGGCGAAACGCTGGAGGCCCCCGTCGTCCTCGATGATCCTTTGGTTCACCTCACGGTCCCTAGCGCACACATGTCCGCCATCTCCCCATTGTGCGATCTCCTGCTCGAGCTCAGCATGTTCTTGCTCGAGTTGGAGCCGCGCCTCCTCGAGCTCCTGTAGTCGCGCTCGTAGCTGCTCCTCCCACATGTGCGGAAAAGCCCCCGCACCTTCATTGTCGTCGTCGTCGTGGGGTGGATCAGCCACCTCATGGACGCTCTTGGCGTGTCCTTCAGGGGTTTCCGCCATGAAGCATTCCTGTGAGGGGTGGTAACTCCCACTGCTGGAGTTAGAGTCAGAGAACGACTCCGAGTCTCCCACGAGAAGGTCGTGGAATGACTCCACGACATACTTTGTCATCCCTACGATTGTTCGCAAGGGGTGAGTGGATGTGTTGTGCCATGAAGTGGCCAGCGATCCACGCAGCATTGTGCAGGCCGCACGGGAATGCCATCGCGATGCCCCGGGTGATACGTTCCGGGGCAAGCGGCTCCCCTCCCGCGAGCTACGTCATGACGTTGGCGAAGGAGACGGTGGGGCAGCGCAGGACCTCCTGGGAAGGTCGAAGTCCCATGAAGGCGGTGAACTAGCGCTTAAGCCTCCCGTAGTCGAAGTTGAGGAGCTGATTGCTCTCGGGGGTGCGGACCTCCGGTGCGTGCAGCCGTAGCTGCTTGATTGCCTCGTCGATCGCGTCGAGGCTGGTGGAGTGGAGCGGCTAGGTGGCGATGGGAGCCTGCGCCAGCTCTCCCTCTATCGCGATGGTGAAGTCTAGGCTCTCAAAGCGCACGTGCGCGCCCGAGACCCAGCTGATGCCGTGGCTGGCCATCCAAAGCCTGGTGATGACGTCGAGACACGCAAAGGCCCCTACCTGGCACGCCAACTGTCGTTGTTTCGAGTTACCAACTAGTAAATTTCTAGATTACGCATCTGGCTCGGATGGTGTGCTTAGAGAACACGAGATTTATACTGGTTCAGGCAGAAGGTCCCTACGTCCAGTTCATCGCTGCTACTCGTGTTACTAGCACTGAAGGTTTGTAGTAGGGGTTACAAACGGGCGAGAGAGGGAAAGGATCCCAAGTCTCTGGTGTGTGCGTATGCTGCTAAGGCGTATCGAGCCGTGTTTAGTCGTATATCGCCGTGCCCTTCATGGGGTGTCCTGCTTCCCCTTTTATAGACGAAGGGGAAGAGCAGGTTATAGAGAGAAAAAGGAAGAAGAGCCATGGAGAGGAAGGCTTCCAGGACCGCCGGGCCTTTCTTCTCCTTTATGCGGGTCCCGCCGACACTGCAGGTGGTGATAGGGACGGCTCCATGCTAGAAGCCTGTTCCCCGCTGATGCCACGCCCCAGCGTTGTCAGCGGGTTGTGGCGTCCCATTCCATCCCGGCGGGCAACGCGGTGAACCAGCGTGCTGGTCAGCAGCCGTACAGGGAGTAGGTAGCATAGTGACCACGCGTCCGTCACTATTGGTGATGTGAATTCCCTAGAGTGACATGTCCGGGTATGGGTCATGTCAAGATGTACCTGCTCCCTGCACGGTGCCAGAAGTTTGACCTTAGGTTGTACTTTCTGGCCTCTAGTGGTTGGCGGCGGTACGGGCTTCCGTCGGGAGCCACGACTGAGGGGTCGGGCGAGACGGAGCTCCCGACCCAGAGGTCGGGCGAGGCGGAGCCCTTGACCCAGAGGCCGGGCGAGGCAGAGCCTGCCCCCAGTGGTCGGGTGAGACGGAGCCCCCGACCCAGAGGCCGGACGAGGCGGAGCCCGTCCCTAATGGTCGGGCGGGGCGGAGCCCGCTGCTGACGTCGGACGAGGTGGAGCTTGCCCCCAGTGGTCGGGCGAGCCGGAGCCCGTGCCCCAGCGGTCGGGCAAGGCAGAACCTACGCATCTGAGGGTCGGTTGGAGCTGTAGTCGCGCACTTGACTGCTTGGGTGAATCAAGTTTTGATGACCATTAGCTCCTCCTCTTCGGGTACCCTAGTATTGGTGCCCGATAGAAAAGAAAAAATAATAAGAAAAGGAAAGAAAATAAAAGAAAAGGACATAAAAGAAAGATAAAAAATATAAAAAATGAAAAGAATAATAAAAACACATAAAACAAAAAATAAAATAAAAATAAAAATTAAATGAAGCAAAAAAAGAAAAAGAAAAGAAAAGAAAAAAAGAAAAAGAAAAAAGAAAACACATTAAAGAAAGATAAAAAAATTATAGTTGGGCCGCACGCTAATGGGCCGCTCAGGCGCGCTGCTCCGTTCTCGGAATAGAAGATTTGGCGCATTGCTCGTTCGGCGGGCGCTTCCGGTCCGGCCATTCGGACCGGAAGAATTCCGTGCAAACCTTGCACAATTTATCGTTCTTTACATAATAAAAAATTATATATATATATATACACACACACTAGCTCCTAAGAAGTAATAGATGATATTAACCATCATTTCTTAAATGAACTGCTCACAGTTATTTAGGAGTACCACAACAAATCGCTCAATCATTATGAAGAAGAAGGATATGTAAGTCCTAAGGATTATTTCCCCACGTGAATGTTTATGGAGGCCAACTGAGGACAAGTTGAACAAGGATTTTGATCCGAACGAGGAGGTAGGGATAAAACCTAAGTTTGTACATTTTGCTTACCTAGATATGATTACTAACATTTCGACAAGAGAAGTTAATTTTATGATCATAATAAAGAATTTAAAATTTACGAGGGGTCAAGAAACTAAATATTTGATAAACATGATGTGGAAAGAGAGTAGCTGAAGCAACCTTGAAATTTGACCTCGCGAGGATCGAATCAGGCAACCACCGAATAAGTGAAAAGAAAAGAAGAGACGAGGAAAATGACAATATCTTCAAACTAAGAGCATCTCCATCAGTCCACTTGAAATTTGATGATGTAGGGTCCATCTTAAACATAAATGTACCCTAAATCATTTTTATCCCATAGTAATTCCCCTAAATCTCAACCTTCTAACTTTTTTAAGATAGGTTGTGCAGGGAGTGACTCAAATTTGAGGCATAACGATGCTGTATTTATGGCGCCATTATTGGATTTAGGATGATGTTAGATACGAGTGCTACTGAAGATCTTTTTTTGTTTGTGTAAACCTAATTTTTTACTATGAGATGTTAACTAGGGGCACTCTTGGAGATGTTCTGATTAAGGAATGGGTTGATGATAGCCTATATGGATTTCGTACCGGGGCTCATGGAGAGAGGACAACTGCAATCAATTAATCAATAGAAACTATTTGCAACATAGATTTTCAAGTAAAAAATTCAAATGATACCGTGAAAAAGAAAAAAAAACTAGCTCCGCATTATTTGCGCGGGCCTCCTTGCCAGTTGTATCATGCACCGGGAAAGAAAGAAAACCCGAAAAATTTGCCTAGAGCAGCTGCATCTCCACGCGTAAAAGAGAAGAGTAGCACCGAGAAAGATCATATTGTACCGTGGCCTCAGGACGTAGAGTAGTTTGTTCCTGTCTACAGTACGTATACTCTATATATTCACGCTCACCTTAATCTATCTTACTAGTAACAGTTTCTTCTTCCGTACTTTTCAGCTTGTTTTTGTAGTCGGAACAATGTTTTCTCTCTCACAACAAACCAGCCGGAACAGTGTTTCGATTTGTTTTTTCAGCGAAACGAACAGGGCCAATATGCCAAACCGGTGGTGAGTATATGAATAAAACCATGCATTCCACGTTTTGATTCCGTCGAATGATTTTACAAGACAAAGTGCCGTGCCGTGCGTACGTGGGGCCCTGATTATGGATGAAGCAGAGGAAGAAGAGAGGCAGCGAGTAGCTGCTGCTGTGGTTAGGCCTGGTTTAGATTGTAAGTTTTTTCACTCTTTTTTTTATCATATCAAATCTTTAGATACATGTATGAAGTATTAAATATAGATAAAAAAATAACTAATTACATAGTTTAATTGTAAATTACGAGACGAATCTTTTGAATCTAGTTAGATCATAATTGAACAATAATTATTAAATACAAACAAAAATGCTATAATATCAAATACTGATTTCTAATCCCAATCTAAACGACACCTGATACGCTGCTTCCGACGTGGGCGACGGAGGGGACAGGTGGTCGTCGTCGGGGCGCGAGCCCTCCTTTGCCCTGGGGGGACGCCCGCCACCGCATCCATGCACGCGCCGCCGGCCGGCGGACACGGACACAAAGCCGTAGTACTACTAGCTGTGGCATGTGGGCCCCCCACCTGTGGCCACTGGCCAGCGGCCTTGAAGCGCGTCGGGACAGAGCAAGCACGGCCATCTAGGACGGTACTGGCCGGCACGCCCTGTAGCTGCGCCTAGCTTGTCGTGGAGCCGTGTGTCCGTCCGTCTCGGAGGAAGGGAGGGAGCAGGACCCATCGAGACGAGTTGGCGTCCGTGTCAAGATGAGATGTGCAGTGCATCAACCAGCACGATGGAGAAAAGCGAGGCAGTTGGAAAGTAAGGGCCATGTTCCACCAAATTCTCAACTTTGACACTATAAAAAAAGAAGATTCTCCGTCACATCAAACTTGCGGTACATGCATAGAGTACTAAATGTTGACGAAATCAAAAACTAATTATACAGTTTGGTTGTACTTTGCGAGACGAATCATTTAAACTTAATTAGTCAACGATTGGACAAGTATTACAAAATAAAAACAAAACGACACTGTAGCCCAACTAAACGTGGCCAAGGATGGAAACGGCCGAAACGGGGCATCGAGAAAGCCAGACAAGGCGGCCATGGCAATCAGGCAACGGCATGGCCACCCACGCCGTGGATGTTACAGCCAGGATAAGCATAGTAGCTCTGCACGCTGCCGGTCTGCCGATTGCCACAACAGCAGTTAGATCGGATGGAGTAAGATGAACACGCGGCCAAACCCAGACGCCAGCGGGCAGCCTGACTTTGCACATTTTCTTTCACCTTAACCATGCGCCATTACCAGATCCATGTGCCGGAGCGATGAGTAGTACATGGTCGACGATGGACGACGACTACGACGACGGTGTACGTACTATACTGGTGCTGTACGAGAGAGACGTGGGACGGTGTCCGTCCGCCGTCCGCGGCGCAGGGACGACCAGCGGACAGCGAGCATCGGCAGACGCCAGGACACCGTGCCACCGTGGATCGGATCGGAGCCTGCAGACACTGTGGCAGCTAGCCTGCGTTGCGTGCGCCTGCCTGCCCTGCCCTCCTGGGATTCCATTCAGTCCGCAGACCTGCACGATCGAGAGAGATTGTGCTGACAAAGCCTCATGCATGCGCTACGCTCTGTCACTGCCCACGTGTAATGTAGCGGTATGCACTCCGCTGCTCCCCCGTACGGGTATGGCCATACATACACTCGCGACGGCATCCGATGCCCAAGTGGCAAATGCACACAACACAACCATGTCTAGGCTTGCCCACGTGCAATGTATCCACGTACAACAGTTTTCGACCCACACGACCACTAGTCCACAAGCATTGCAAGCGCGGCACAACGGGCTTGGACTTGCAACGTGCAGCGTCAAAGTCTAACCCTATATCTACCGTGTGATTCTCGGCAAGAAGCAGGTGCCACGTCGTCCGAATTTCTCCTGGCCGTCGGATCTTCGATCGTGTAGCCATGAATGTGTGGAGCGGATTCGGACGGAAGCAGCTTCTGCTGCTCCTTGTTGTCTTCCATCGGTTTTCTCTCTGCTTCCGTCGGTGTCGTGCGGCTTCTGCTCCAGAGCCAGCCCACCAAATATATATGCGAGCTTCGGATTCTCCTTCCCGATTCTTCTGCTTTCTCGATCCTTCTGCTCTTCGCTCTCTCTCCCTCCCCCGACGCTCTCTCCCTCGACGCAGGCGGCGGTGACGGCGCCGTGCCCCGGCCGCGGCCATCCCCAGCCATGGCGCGGCGCGAGCAGGCACCGCCGGTGGTCGGCGGCGTGCCTGCCACACGGCGCTGGCTGCTCCCGCCGGAACGCGTGTGCTCCACGAAACCCTAACTCCCTGTGCTTGAGCAGCCACGTCGCCTGATCTATTTTTTTCTTCCTTTCCCCCTCTCCCTCTCCCCGTTGTGGCACAGGCGCGGTGGCGCGAGGGCGCACCTCCAGGCCCGACGCGACGGCGCGGGACGAGCACGCCCAGGCGCGGCGGCGTGGGTTGGTGGGCCCTAGGGGCACCACCAGCGCACGGGTTCTTCAGCGTGAGCAGACCAGGTGAAGGTGGTGTGGGGGGTACAATCCCGGATACCCACGGCACACCACATGGGCTGCGCCCCCAGGGGCGGCCCAGCTCACAAGACGAAGCCTTACGGGGCACGACTCTGCTCGGCGCCTCCCGCAAGACACCGGGAATATATCCTGAAGATACTACGAGATCTGTTAGGATACGTATGATCCCAAGATTCTTGTAATCTGTTATTACTTTCCGGTTATCTCTCAGATCTAGCCGACTTGTAACCCTGCCCCCGGACTATATAAGGTGGGCAGGGACCCCCTCTAAACTCACGCAATATCATACGATAGTCAATACAATCCAACAGAACATAGGAGTAGGGTATTACGTCATACTGACGGCCTAAACCTATCTAACTCGTGTGTCTCTGTTGCCTTCTTGTTCTTGATTACACGCCTCTCTGTCGATCAATCTACCTTCGTGGGATACCCTTGGAGAACTGCCGATGATATTCTGTCGATAGTTGGCACGCCAGGTAGGGGTGTGCGTGCTGTTTCCTTGTCGAACAAGATGGCTTTTTTCATAGGCTCTTCGTCCCTCCCGCAGCCCGGCCAGATCTTCACGGTCGGATCGATCTCGTGGATCATCAACGCTGACGGAGTCGGAGAGCTCGAGCCAGTGCAGATCAATTCTGCATCGATCACCCCCGCACCTGCGACTACAGATCCGATCTCGGGACCACCTCCGAGGTCGCCTTCATCGGCAACTCGTCGCCCGCTTCCTCGCTACCAGAGGAGGCAGATCAACAACGATGATCTGATCGCATCAATCGATCAGGTTGGTCAGAAGCTCGCCGATTGCCTCTCCATCACTGAATCGGCTCTGGACACTCTCGTTCAGCGCCGACCACCCTCCGATCTAGATCTATCGGAGGCTGCTTGGGAAACTCCAGGGGTTACGGCCCTACCCTTCGGGTTCACCAACGTCGCCGCCACCTACCAAGTTGCCCTAAGGGACAAATTCGCCGACCAGGTTGGAGATGTCAATCCTCCTACCGACCAGCTCGCCGACCAGCTCCCACCGGTCGTCAACATGCTGCATGTCGGCCGACGTCCTGGAGCATGCCTCCAAACCATCCCGGAGGAGAGTCCGGACTCTGAGTTCCAGGGCTCTACGGAGACCATCGTCGAAACCACCACCGAACTACTTCTCCCTCCTTTCTGAGGTGGCGCGATCTTCAACGTCAGCGTCGACAGCCCCCCTTGGAACGGTGAAACTAAGGAGGAACGCGCCGCTCGTGAGAACCAGAACGTCAACCGCGCGCAGCGCCGAGCAAACGAGATTGCCCTTGCGAGGGCCGAGCAGCAGCTTGACTCGCAAGGAAGACCACTCCAACGCAACCTCGATGACAAGTTTGTCCGTGTTGACGGCCATGACGTCTACAAGACCCCAAGCGCCAACCTGGCCGTGGCCGCCAATGAGCTCGCTCGCCTCCCGCAGACAGTAGAGGTCGCCAAGGTCGCTGCCATACTTAAAGCGGCGCACTGCCAGGTCAATGAGATCCGCTAGGATCAGAGACCTTCGTACTCCACAAGCTTGATTCACCGATCAGCCACCACAAGAACCGATCGCTGCCCAAGTCGCTTCACCGACTAGCACCGCGACGACAGGCAACCCCTCCAGGGCGGAGCTAGGGGCAACCGCATTGAACATCACCGCCAACGCGACCAGGAGGTCAATCAGGACGTCCGAGTGCACCTCAACAATCTTTGAGATGTGTCAACACAGAATTTTGTCCCATGCCGAGGACACACACAGCAAGCCGGAAGGGTCCACTCGATGGAGCAGATCCGCCTAGCTTCAGCGCAGGGGTGGTCGATCCTGCGCAATCCTCCCAAAGCGTGCTAGTCAATTTGACCCTGCAATTGACAAGGAGAGAAAATTCATCAGTAATTAAGGGCAGAACTTGCCGGTGTTGGCAAACAGTTCCGAATGTACGGCTGTGAAAGCCGATATGAAAGGAAATCGGCTAAATAGCCGATTCCAGTATATTCATGAGAATGAATCAGTTAGAGCTCATGGGGTTGTATAAGGAGAATCGGTTATCATTGGATAAATGTTATTTAAGAAAATATTAATCAATGGCAATAAGATATCAATGACGATCGTTCCATACTGAGCCAATGATTACGAGTAACCGAACTCCTTTTTATATAAAGAAACAATTCATCATCACTTAACCATTTAATAAAGATAAATCTAATGAACATGTTAGATCTCATCTATCGCCATGACCAGTGGGGCATGAGGCAGAATCATGCAGGCCGTAGAAACAACAATAGACTCGACGACCCTAACTCATTACTAATATCAGTGGGGCATGAGGCAGAATCATGCAGGCCGTAATACAATAACAAGATCATGGGGCTAACACATCTTTCAACTTATCTCTACTTCAACGACCTCGTGATGTGAACTATTCGTGAAAGCATTTGATATCGGCTAAACAGCCGATTCAGGCATAGCGCACAGTTAAGGTCATACCTTCTCAGGAACGGGTCTACCAACCAACGATCCCCACTCCACGATGCCAATAGTGGGGTGAGAGGCAGAATCCCACAGGCTATGATGACGGGCCATGAAACGGTTCTCGCTAACCGATAGATCTACTCAAGATCGAACATGCCTTAACCGCACGCTGTAACACCCTAGGTGTTTGGCTTCCACTAAATTGCATTTTATTTCTTAAACATATGCATCATCCATGTCACCATGCCATGCTTACCGAAACATACATATGCAACACTCGCAAATTCTGTTGTTTCATACTTGATTGCTTATGAATGGTAGTAGTGAAACATTGCATTGCAACATTGGGTGAATTGCTTGTTTTGTTGTTTCATCACATGTGCTCATTTGAAATGGTATAACAATTGTGTAAGGTGGTTGATCATGGTCTAATACACCTTAACTACACTTAGGGAAATTGTTGGAACATTGTTCATGTAGATCAAAATGACAAAAATGCCCCCAAATGGAGGTTTGACTTGAATTGACCCCTAGAGTGGCACTGTTTGACTGATTCAAATGTCCAACTTAGGGATCTTGCATGGCTGTACACTCTTTACCAAAGTTGTAGCTAATTTATCAAGGAACAAAAGTTGTTTTATGATCAATTCATGAAAATGGCAAGAACATGCTCAAACATGGCCCACAAGTCAGAATTTCATGCTAATTTCAACACTAAAAAATATGCTAAGTCTTAACTGCAATTTTCAGTTGCATCAAGCCCACTTTGGCTTCATGTAACTTTGGATCCACGACGATTTAGGTGTTGGTCTTTGAAAAGAAGTTGTAGATGGATGGTAGGCCTACATTTTTCATGTATACTGTTTTTGCAATAAATCGATGGATTAGCCGTGTTGACGCGTCGAATACGTGCTGTCAGTCATCACCATCGAACTCTGAATCGCCATTTTCAGAAAAACGGTCAGTGTCGCCATGGCCGACCGGCTCAGGCGACGCTCGCCGCATGGCGTTCATGCGCTGTCGAGGTCTCCACGTCGCGCGTCCGCGCTCCAGAAGAGGGCCAGTGCCTGCCCGAACGCGCTCACCGCTCCATTGCCTCTCTCTCGCCTTCTCCGCGCGCAGCGCCAAGTCCACGGCCGTCCGCCATTCCCGACCGCGCGTCGCCATCGTCGTGCGCGCTCGCCACCGCAAAAACGCGTTGCCCAGCTCGTCTGTGGCTTCGCCGTGATCCCCTTTACCATCTCCACCGTGCAATCGGGTCAATCGAGTCTCGGTAAGGACGAATGCGTCGTTTTCTTCCACCGCCGCCATGGCTGACCTCGCCGGCGCTGTTGCTCCACGCAGACAACCGCCACCGTGACCCTCCCATCCTCTTCTCTCCCTTGTGCTAGGTCCTAGGAGCGCTGCTGAAGCTCGTAGGGTCGCCATATAGGGCTGCGACGCCGTCGTCTCGCCGGAGCCGGCCATGCCACGGCCGTGCGCCGCCATTGCTCGTCGCCAACCCCTGTAGCCATAGTACTAGCTTCAATTGAGGGCACCAATAGATGCGCACTGTTGTATTGCACGTCGTAGCACCGCCGACCTCGCCGGAGGAGTCACCGGCGATGAGCTTTGCCGCCGTCTCCTTCTCCTCCCCTGCCTGTTTCTCTGTCACGCGGGCCCCGGTTGTCAGCAGCTGAGGCTGAGGCGGGAGCCTGGCTGGGCCGCGCCTACGCTTGCTTCGCAGGCCACCGGATTTGTTCGAGCCGGCCCAGTAGTTGATTTGGTTTTCCTATTTTGTTTTGTTTTATTATTTCACAGATTTATGTACATATTCAAAAATATGTAGCTCTTAGATGGTAGATCCAATGGATGTGGTTCTAATTTTGTTGAGTTCATGATAATATCTAGTTTCTATTAAAAATATAATCCATGTCATGTTCTGTTATAAAAATAGGAGTTTCTATTTATCTCTTTTAATCATGCAAGAAATAGGGGTAATTATATCTTTTCTAGGTAGCTCTAAATGGCATAAAATTTTTATGGTGTACTGCTCATATCATGAATAGCTTGTAGTTAAATTTTCATAAATTTTAGACACTGTTTGTAAGAGATAGAAAATTATTTTGTTTGCATGGATGGATCTTGTGTGAATTTTCATAATTTTTCTATAGATCCAGTTAGGGTAAAAATTGGTGAGTACTGTTCTTATGCTAGAATGATGCTAGGAAAAATTAGAAATCTGTTGCTTGATACTTTTCAATAGGGTTTCCTAATTATGCTAAAAATAGATATGCCACCTGTTATTTTGGGTACAGCAAGTTCTGCTTGTCCAATAGCTTTGAAATTTTTATGGTAGTCTATGTGAAGTATGAGATAGCTACTGTAATTTTTGAAGATTTTTCTGAACAGTTTTACTATATATTGCTTTAATCACCTAATTAACTAAAGAAATTAGAAAAGGGCATTAAAGAAATTGTTTAGAAGTTAGCACTAGACTTTCTGATGTTCCTTTGGTATGCAAAACATGTTGGTAAAGTTGGTTTGGTCCAATTATGCTTTTGCATCATCATTAAATAATTAATTTAGTAACCCTGTCATTTCTGGACAGATTCTAGGTTTACTGGAATTCGATTTGGTTAACGTAAGAATCATGCTTTGATGTTTACAAATGATTTGTAGAGAATTTTATAAGCTTTCCAGAATGTCCTCATGCAAGTCATTTGGATTTGTAGAACTCTTGTTGTGATTGAATTAAAGAACTATCCGTGTGCATATGAAACTTTAACTGTTGTTTAAAGTATGCCTTTACTATTTCTAAGTTGTGGTAATGTTCCTAGGTGTTAGGCCTTTAACTGAAGATGAGCATCTTTATCTTAGGTTATGCAAGTTAGGTAAGTTGATCTTGTTCTCCAAGTTAAGTTAGATACCTGTTTTAAAGTGATTTGAATAGAGCTATTCTTACTCGGTAAACGAGTGTCCAGTGATATTTTGTTAAGCACTTACTGTGATTCATTCATCATTGAGCATCATGCCATTCCTTATGCATCCATGATATTTATCTTGTGCATCGGCATGCAATAGGTGTACCGGAAAGAGTGACCCTGCTGGAATTCGAGGAACCAAGCGAGCAGCAGCAGCCGACACCGGAGATTCAGGAGGAGGAGCCTTCAGAAAAAGTGCCAGACGAGGTCGCCGTTGAGTGCCCGGATCACCGTCCGTGCAACTTTGTGAAAGGCAAGCCCCGGAGCATATTAAGCCTCCTAATTTTCGAAATGTAGTTATAGTATTATTGTTACATATATATATATTGTTGCATTAAGTTTAGGTGTTGGATGCAAACACTTGCTGCATTGGTTATCCAATCCTTGTCCAGATATTGATGCCCTGAATCCTATGTAGCTCAAGCTCGTGTAGTGCTTAGCCCTGCTTTAACACGGTAGAAGTCAGGTGATTTCCTGTCACCTGCGAGATATAGGAAGATACATATGGCACGGTTGGCTATATTTGCTATCGTGGAAAAGAACCAGTCTTAATTTAAAATGAAGACCGGACAGAGGCTTGTCGGTTTGTAGTGACTCCGTCTGTGTCGATTAAGGACTGAATCTTGGAGCCTTTCCTGTTCATGTTGAATGCATGCCTCTCTCTTAGTTGGCCGTGTCTGAAGACCGACCACGAAGCCGAGTAGCTCACCTCAGGCCGGGAGTCGATAAGTATAAAGTGCGCCTCGGAAGGGAGCCGTAGGCGTGAGTCTAAGGGCAGGTGATTTAAAAGTCCTAATCGTCCTAGTAGAAGGGTAATTCCTGAGAGTGCTGGCGCTGATCGAACCCATAAATTTGGTTCCTGAGTTGTTCCAAAGGTGACCCACGGCTACCCTTGCTAAGTATGCCAGGGTGAGAGTTAGGAATACCCCCTCAGCTAAGTTGTAATTCGATTCGAGTCGCCGTCTCTCCCGGTTAGTGAGAACTTGACGGGCTTATCTCCAATGTAGACGCACTAAATAACATAATGGTTCAGAAAGGATGATAAGATGATGACAGCCTTATTATACTTGCTATGGTTAATATTGATTGCTCCTAATAAGTGAGTGCTCTAGTACAGGTGCAAATCTAGTGGATAGGTAAATGATGATAAGCTTGATGCTAAGTTTAAATTGGTTACTATAATCATAAGCTCTTTTATGCAACTGTGTCAAGCTAGCCCACCTCATAAGCCTTGCATAATCCTTGGTGTCTTTTATTTCTGGTTTTTGACGGGTAGCTGAGTACCTTCTCGTACTCAGGGTTTATCTTCCACCTGTTGCAGATGACCAGTTCTACTTTGGTTGCTGCAAGTATTGCCTTCTCCCAGCTGGGGATGAAGACTAGACCGTTGAGCACAGTCTCTCCTAGTTCTCGTATATGATGATGCTTTTGTGGGACATGACTAAGACTTGGCAATGTATTTGAAACTATGAAGTTATGTACTAAACTATGTTGCTTCCGCAAATTTGAACCTGGTTGGTAATATTTTATTCGCACTCTAATGGATGTAATCCGAATGCTACTTATGAAATGTTGTAACGGATGATGTGTTGTGTTGAATCACTACGGTCTTGGTTTATATGTCGAGAGTTGGTTGAAATCCTTCGTGATTTCCGGACTACCGGGATTATGGGAGCTTAAGTACAGGAATTTGATCGCTTCGGTGATTGTTTTTGTACTTACGTTCTTATGATTTAGTCGGTTCTGTTACACACGCTATGCACGATTAAGATTGATATAAAACAGCCGATGAAAAACATAGCTCATCGTTTGAAGTGTAGATCAGATCAGTTTTGGATTAGCAAACGATGAGTCAAATAAGATATGAGGCCGATCTAAATCAATCTCAATCGGGTAGAGTAATATTGCTGTAATTAAATAAGCAATGAAAGCAATACGCAATATCTTTAACTTAATGAATCTACCATAGACTGCCACTCTAAGATAGAGCCGATAACTTGACCTTGATCCAATTCAAGCAGTGGGGCGTGAGGCAGAATCACACAGGCCATACTTGAATTAGGCAAGAGTCGATAACTAGCTTATACCAGAGCCGCAATGGGGGTCGACCGGATCGATGCGACCATACAAATAGAGGTATAAACCATGACGGTACTTACAACAAGCAGTGGAGGTCGACCGGATCGATGCAGCCGTACTTGCCGAAGAACTCGCCGAGATCTACTCTACTCCTACTCCTAAGGGGTGGCCGGAGCCGAAAAAAGTAAATTGACTTGTATTTGATTGGTTGTTGTTTTTTACAATAGCCGGGGTTTTGTATTTATACCCGGAGTCTAAACATGAATCCTACTCAAGCACGATTTGTTACAACCTTCGGCATAAAAATGAAAACATTCCTAATTTAAGATAACTTGGACTCTAATCTTTCCCTTTTTGCAGAGTCCAGCATGTCTCGTCCCAGCGCCAATCATAGCCTCTGTCGTTATCTTCAGGCGCTATTTGAAGAAAGCCGATTTTAGTGCTGCATCCGAATCAGCTTGTTCCGATTCGCATGTAATTGATTCCTTGCTGACATGATTTTGGGAGCTCTCAAACTTCAGAGATCCTCCCTCCAAATTCGGGTGTAAACAAGATGCACGACGACGTATCGACGAACGCCGCTTCGGTCGTCATGAAGAAGAAGTACGCCGTCGCCAGGAGTATGAGCAAGAGTACAGTAACCCAGACTCAGCTCTCGAACCGCTCGCCGCTGGCAACGTTGTAGACGACGATGCCAACAACCCTGAAGGGCCCCCAGCATTCACGAGGGCGCTCCGAACACTTCAGTGGCCCCGTGGTTTTAAAATCATTGGGGTCGAGCCGTACAAGGGAAGGATGAACCTAACATAGTGGCTACAGGCTTATGCCACTGCTGTCCATGCTGCTAGAAGAGACACTAGTGTTATGGCGAACTATCTTCCCATCATGCTCACGCCAACCGCCATGAACTAGTTCACGAGCCTTGCCCCGTGCTCCATCGGATCCTGGGAAGAGCTGAAAAAAGTCTTCACCGACAATTATATGGCTACGTGTACTCGGCCGAGCACCAAGCATGATCTCAACCGCATCAACCAGAAGCCGTCCGAGCTCCTCCGTAGCTACATCAGATGCTTTTTCGAGATGAGAAATTCTATTCCCAACATCATGGAAGCAGAGGTCATCACCGCCTTCATTAGAGGACTCCATCACCACGAGCTTCACTCCAAGTTCAACCGCATGCCGCCCACAGGGATTGGCGAGATGATCACGACCGCCAACCAGTACGCCGACGTCGAGGAAGCCGAGGTGCGCTTCAATGAGGATGCGGGCACTCATCGCCCAACATGCCGCTACGATGACCGCCCCGACGACCGACGCCACAACGACCGCTGCTACGACGACCGCAGTTACCATCATGACAGCGACCGTCATCGGCCAGAAGGACCCAAGTCTAGTCAAAATTGCCGCCGCCGGCCAGACCACATCGTCGCTACCGTCAATGAACCTCACGCCAAGCGCAACTACGACGAGCAATACAAGAAGATCCTCGATGGCCCGTGCCCTCTCCACAAGAACGCCAAGCACAAAATGAAGGATTGCCTCAGCTTGGCTAAGGAGTTCCAAGACAAAAAGTTGGACGACGACACCAACGATAGAGCCGAAGGCTGCCGACCACCTGGGGGCAATTACAATGCCTTCCAGGACCACGACAAGGTGGTCACCACCATCTTCGTGGGCCTCGCCTCCACCGAAAGTAGAAGAGAACGGAAGCTCGCCGCCAGGCGGGTGCTCGCCGTCACTACGGAAGACGCCGCCGCCAACCCCAGTTATCGCCCATGGTCTGAGGTCCCCATCACATTCAGCTGGGCCGACCAGTGGGCAGACATTCCCTACATAGGGCGTTTCCCCCTCGTCCTCGACACAATCATCTAGAAGGTGCTTTTCAGAAAAGTGCTCATCGACGGTGGGAGCGCTCTGAATCTCCTCTTCGCCGGAGCCCTAAAGGAGTTGGGCCTCGGGATAACAAATCTCACACCCTCAGACTCCTCCTTCTAGGGTGTTGTACCAGGCAGGGCGTCCAAACCGCTTGGAGATGTCACCCTACCAATACAGTTCGGCACGGCAAGCAACTACCGCGTTGAGCATATCAACTTCTACGTCGCCGACTTCAACACCGCCTATCACACCATACATGGTCGGCAAGCTCTGACCAAGTTCATGGCTGTACCACACTATGCTTATCTGGTGCTGAAGATGCCTTCGCCTGCAGGAGTCCTAGCCCTGCGGGCCAACCTCACCATCGCCTACGCCTGCGAGACAGAGAGTCTCACCCTCACCGAAGCCACTGACCTCTCCATCTAGATGGCCAGTGTGGTCATCGATGCCAAGATGGTGTCCGCCGATGACCTGGAGATCCCATCGCTGGAGCCTCCTCGCGCCTCCGCCAAGTCCAAGGAAACCAAGGAGGTCGGTCTCGTCCTCGACGACCCCTCCAAGACCATGAAGATTGGGGCTCACCTCGACCCCAAATAGGAAAGTGCGCTCGTCTCCTTCCTATGTGCCAACACCGACGTGTTTGCTTGGAAACCTACAGACATGCCGAGGGTATGATGGGAGAAGATCGAGCACTCCTTGAATGTCTCGCCGACCGCCAAACCGATCAAGCAGAAACTCCACCAATTCGCGTCAGACAAGAAGGAGGCTAAGGGTAGAAATAAAATGGCTCCTAGCTACCGGATTCATAAAAGAAGTGTATCATCCTGAGTGGTTAGCAAACCTTGTTCTCGTTCAAAAAAAGAATAAAGAATGGAGAATGTGTGTTGATTACACTGATCTTAACAAACACTGCCCTAAAGACCCCTTCGGTCTACCTCGGATAGATGAGGCTGTAGACTCCACCATCGGCTGCGAACTGCTCTCCTTCCTCGATTGTTACTTTGGCTATCACCAGATCTCCCTCAAGGAAGAAGACCAGATCAAGACGTCGTTCATCACGCCCTTCGGTGCATACTGCAACACCACCATGTCCTTCGGACTCAAGAATGCCGGGGCGACTTATCAAAGGGCCATCCAGATGTGCCTCGATCAACAGTTCGGCTGCAACGTCGAAGCTTACATCGATGATGTGGTCATCAAGTCCAAGACCGTCGATGATCTTATCACCGACCTCGAAGAAATGTTCGCCAACCTAAAAAGGTACCGATGGAAGCTGAACCCTTCAAAGTGCATCTTTGGAGTTCCATCCGGTATACTCCTGGGCAACATCGTCAGCGCACGTGGCATCGAACTCAACCTCGACAAGGTCTCCGCCATCACCAACATGAAACGACCAACATGCGTCAAGGATATATAGAAGCTTATAGGCTGCATGGCTGCTTTAAGCCGCTTCATATCGCGCCTCGACAAAAAAGGGCTACCGTTCTTCAAACTCCTCAAGGCCTCCGAGCACTTTTCCTGGTCGGAGGAGGCAGACACAGCTTTCGAGCAGCTCAAGTTGTTCCTAACAAAGCCTCTGATCATGACGGTGCCACGGCCAGACGAAACTCTCCTGATCTACATTGCCGCTACTTCTCGAGTTGTCAGCACGGCCATTGTGGTCGAACGCAAGGAGGCCGGGCATGCCTATAAGGTGCAACGTCCGGTCTAGTTCATCAACGAGGTTCTTAACAAGCCCAAGACTCATTATCCTTAGGTCCAAAAGCTGCTATACGCCATCCTGATTACGTTGCGCAAGCTCTGCCATCGAGTACTACAAGATCGCCGTGGTCATCGAGTTCCCTCTGGGGGACATTCTCCACAACAAAGAGGCCAATGGCTGCATCATCAAGTGGGCGGTTGAGCTCGGCACTTACTCCATCGAATTCAGAAGCAGGCCTACCATCAAGTCTTAGGCGCTTGCTGATTTCGTCGCTGAGTGGACCGAGATCCAAGAGCCCATCGCCGCCACTTGCCCCGAGCACTAGGTGATGTACTTCAACGGCACCCTTAACATCAACGGTGCCGGTGCGGGCATTCTATTCATTATGTCGACCAAGGATAAGCTCTGATACGTCCTCCGGATACACTTTCCGGCCTCCAACAACACCGCTGAATATGAAGCTTGTCTCCATGGACTCCGTATAGCCATTGAGCTCGGTGTTAAATGCATCATGGTATACGGGGACTCCGTGCTGGTCATCAATCAGCTCAACAAAGACTGATCTTGTTCCAGTGAGAAGATGGATGCATACTGCGCTGAAATCAGGAAGTTTGAAGGGAAGTTCTACGGTATCGAGTATCACCACGTGGTACGAGATCAAAATCAGCTCACCGACCACCTATCCAAGTTAGGCTCCTCTCACGCCGCGATTCCACCAGGGGTCTTCGTTCAAGATCTCTTGGCGCCATCCATTAAGGAAGAGAAGGAAATTCAGGAAGCTCCCCCCACCGAGCAGCTGGTACTTACGGTACCTTCACCGGCCGCCGATTGGAGGGAACAGTTCATCAAGTACCTCTCCAGTGTCAAAGTACCTGTCGATAAGACTAAAACCGAACGCCTAATCCGTCGAAGCAAGCGTTACGTGCTGGTGGATGGCAACTTGATGAGAAAAAGTGCCAAGGAAGGGATACTGCAAAAATGCATCACCCAAGAAGGAGTGAAGCTACTTCTTGAAATTCACTCTGGTTCCTGCGGCAACCACGCGGCCTCGAGAACCCTGGTCGGCAAAGCTTTCCGAGCTGGTTTTTACTGGCCCACGGCCATCTTCGATGCAGAAGACCTCGTCCGACATTGTGAAGGATGCCAATTTTTTGTCAAGCAAATACACGTGCTGGCACAAGAGCTGCAGACCATCCCAGCTTCCTGGCCCTTCGCATGCTGGGGACTGGATATGATTGGGCCTTTCAAGCCAGCGCCAGGTGGTTTCTGGTACGTATACGTCGTCATTGACAAGTTCTCCAAGTGGATCGAGTATAAACCGCTCGTCTCGGCTACTACAAAGAAAGCAGTCGAGCTCTTCGAAGATATCATCCACAGATTCGGTCTCCCGAACAGCATCATCACCGACCTCAGAACTACGTTTACTGGCCATCACTTTTGGGACTTCTGCGAAGACCGGTGCATCTCCATCAAATACGTCTCCGTTGCCCATCCTAGAGCCAACGGCCAGGTCGAACAGGCGAACGGCATGATCCTTGATGCCCTAAAAAAGAGACTATATCAGAAAGAAGAAAAGCATCCGGGCAGATGACTCAAGGAGCTACTAGTTGTGGTCTGGGGACTGTGCACTCAAGCTAGTCGCAGCACCGGTGTGTCTCCATATTTCTTGGTTTACGGCTCAGAAGCCATACTACCAGTGGATATTGCCTTCCGAGCACCTAGGGTGGAAAATTATGATGAAGAGCAAGCCGTAGATGTTCGGACATAGGACGTCGACAGGGCCGAGGAAGAATGCCTAATCACCTGCGTTCACACAACCAAATATCTAGGAGGCTTGCAGAGATACTACAACCGCAACATCAAAGATCGTTCATTTGCTGTCGGCGACCTCGTTCTCTGAAGAAAACAAAAAAATGAAGGGATGCACAAGCTCTCCTCCCCCTAGGAAGGGCCTTATGTCGTCAAAGAGGTTACCTGACCAGGGTCTTATCGTCTATGTGACTTAGACAGAATCGATGTCCCCAACTCATGGCACATCGAGCACCTTAGATGTTTCTATCCTTGAAACGCTCCAGATATGTATTCTCTACTTCATGATAAATAAAGTTTTGGTCGTCATAATTTGCCTCCATTATTTTCTCCATTACGATTTAATCTCCACTTACGATCGCCGAAGCTCTAAGCTACTCCTTAACGAGCTCCATTACGGGATTGCCATAACTGCTCCACTGCGTTTCTCCAAATCACCAACGTATTTCGCTGAACAAGTTTCTCCAAATTGCCGACCATGTTTCTCCAAATCCCCAATGTATTTCACCGAACAAGTTTCTCAAAATCACCGACCACGTCTCTCCAAATCGCCAACGAATTTCTCCGAACAGGTTTCTCCAAATCGCCGACCACATTTTCTCCATATATTCGAAATGTTTCGCCGACCACCGAGCAGCACACGTTCTGTTCTGTTCTCTATGGAGAAGACCCAGTCTCTGATCTCTCCCTACACGTGCTATGGGCTCCGCGCTCTACGTTATGGATGGTCGGCTGCGGTTCCTTGGTCACGCCTGTTCCTCCTACACGTGCACGGGCTCCGCGCTCGATGTTATGGACTATGGGCTAGCCAAGGCTGAGAGCTCAGTAAAGAACTAACTGCTCGGACGCCACTTATACTACGTTTATCTCCAAGTTATTTCGCCAACCGCCGAGCAGCACACGTTCTGCTCTACGCTCTATGGAGAAGACTCTGTCTCCAATCTCTCCCTACACGTGCTATGGGCTCCGCGCTCTGCGTTATGGGTGGTCGGCTACGGTTCTTTGGTGACGCCTGTTCCTCCTACACGTGCATGGGCTCCGCGCTCGATGTTATGGACTATAGGCTAGCTAAGGCCAAAGAGTTCAGTAATGAACTAACTGCTCGAATGCTACTTATACTGCGTATAATTGCGTTAGGTTATTAATACAACGATTTTCACCACAAATACAAGCAAGCTGCATAAACATGCACTTTATAACATTTATACAAATACATAAATGTCTTCTGCACTCTCGCGTGCTCTAACTACCCTCTCTAGATGTTATAGATAATACTCTCCGAGCAGATCACCGAGCTCTGCCATCGTCATCCGTCTCGCCGAACAGGTCTATGTCGCCGGCCAGCTTTTTCGCCGTGTCCTCCACTTCATCCTCCAGCTGTTGGGTCTCCACCTCGCCCATCCCTTCGGCGAATCCGGCCCCTATTGCCTGAAGGTCAAAAGATTGATAGTGGGACCAAACCACCGCAAGGGCATGAGCAATGGCGGTAACAACAGCGTCGTGGTTGAAGCTCTCCCACGCCACCCTGCACCTCTGGATGATAGTGTATGAACGTGGTGGCCTACCGTTGGGCTGAGGAGCCACCTCCAGATTGACGCAGTCGAGCACCTGTTTAACTCCGGCGACTACAGCGTCGAACTTCCCCCATTGGGTCCTGGCCTCCTGCACCAGCACATCAAACTGTGCCTTGACCCTCCGACGGTAGTCTGCAAGCATTATAAGGTTCCATCAAGTAAGGAAACTACTTCAATAGTAACTCCGGCCAGGAAGTACTCACCGTTCAGCTCCTCGACCAGTTTGTCTCCTCACCCTGTCTCCTTCGTCTTCTCCTCTCGGAGTTGTTCAACGGCTTGGCACAGCTGGCCGAGCTATGCATCTTGCTCTACAAGCACAACAGTCATCACCAAAGATATAGCTATTCAGCAATACAAAGCACATTCATCGATATACCGTACCTGCTTTCTGCTCGGATACGCTTCTGAGCTGCTCGGACTTCTGCTCCAGTTGCGTGGAAGCACTCGCCAGCTGCTCGGACTTGCCACATAGCTGCTCGGATGCAGCCGCCAGCTGCTCAGATAGGACGCCCTTCTGGTACTCCAGGTCCCGCGCATTGGACTCAGCAAGGTCTCGCTCGCGCTGGTCCCTCTGGATGTTTTTCTCCATAAGGTTCATCGCGTCCTTGAGTTTTTCATTTTCCTCGGCGAGGGGCTCCATCCTTTTGATCAGCTGGTGACACTACTCGGCAATCCGAGTTATCCCCTGCAAGCGCACAATGGCAATGATGAACTCCGATCTCCAACGTCAAAGACGAGGATTCCAGATGCAGTACTGACCTCGATTTGCTTCATCACTTCGGCAAGGGCGGACTTCAGTCTCCTCATCTCCCTGGTGGTGTCCTCCTCCTTGACAACCACCACCTTGTCGCCGTGTTTGTGGAGGATTCAGACGGCTTGGGGTCGAGACTCTTCACGTTCAATCTCTTCTACCTCGTCCTCCTCCGCCGCGGCTGGAGGCACCACCGGGGGTTTCCGTGGTCGGATAGCGGGTCCGACCATGCTCTGTGATGCCTTAGTGGGCGCCGTCTACTCCTCGGGCTTGATTGGCTTCGCCGCCCCAGACTCAGGTGCGGCATCGGCATCTCCCGCATTCGCCGCTAAAGACCCGGCGGCTTCTGCGTCGCCCCGGGCACCATCACTGACCCATCCGCCGTCGGCGCTAATTGTTCGCCGCCACCAAGTTCACCAGTACCGATGGTTGACTCCTCCGCAGACCGCCGAGCACCTGGGGACTCCGGAATGGGGACTACCGCCACCTCCTCCACTCCGGGACCAGCCTTCGTTTGCTCGATAGTCTGGACGGGCAGGGTCGGATGTTCCGCACACCTCACACCGCATCAGACCAGCTTGTCAGTCGCCAAAAAAAACTAAGGAACGACGGCAAAGTAACTCCAAGGCAAGGATACTTACGGTTTGGTCTGCTGGTACAATTTCTTGAACCGGCGCTGCCTACCCAAGCCTCCAGCCGTGGCCTTGTGGTCGACGCCCGTGTCTTGGGGTGGAGGTCCCGCGGTCTCTGCCATCGGCCTTTCCTCCACCCGCCGATCCGGGGCTCCCCTCGCCCGCTGCTCGGGGACTTCCTTCGCCCGCCGCTCCGGTGCTCCCCTCGATAGCTGCTCGGGGACTTCATCCGCCTACCGTTCTGGGGCTCCCCTTGCCTGCTACTCAGGGACTCCCGTCGCCTATTGTTGGGGAACTTCCTCCCCTCTCATCGACTGTTCCTCCGTGCGTGTGCTGCGTGGAGGTGCCTTCATGCTCGGTGGAGGAGCAACCAGAAATTCGTCGTCATCCGACCACTCAAATACCGTGGTCCTTCGTGTCCGAGTGGTCTGGTCACCACCAAGCGAGATGCCGCCCCGCTTGAGGGGAGCAACACCCGCCGTCTTTCTCTTCTTCTGGGTTAGCTCATCTGCCGCTGCCCTCTTCCCCCGGATTTTCTCCGACATCGGGGATGGACTCTCCGACGAGATGCTGACGGTTTCCTCCTCAGGCTACCGCGGTGGCCGGGCATCTACTCCCTTCGGCCAATCACTCCTCAGCACGCCCGAGAAGTACACCGCTCTTTCCTGCGAATGGATCTTCGCATGAGTAAATCAGTCAACTACTCGGCAATGACAAAAGATAAAAAAAAACATCAGGAACACACAACTGAGATATTTACCTAAGGTGGCAGATTTTTGCAGTGAAAGGGTTTCGTCTGCCCTAGCAAGTTGAATGAGGCAAGTCGAGCGAATAGCTTTACGGCCCGCTCCTGCACAACATCCCTCGACAGCATCTCTGACCTCTCCCGGGTACCGTTAGTCTCCCCCATGAACTCAAAGGCGGAGTGGGCCCTCTCCTTGCAGGGCTGGATACGACGCACTATAAAGCTTGCCACCACTAATCCACCGTTGGTCTTCACGCCCTTTATTAAGCCAAGGAGCTCCCTCACTTGCTCCATATCAGTGCTGCTTGGCGTCTTCGACTAGCTCTTCTGGCTCTCCAGTATGTGGTCGGAATTGCAGCGGACTGCAGGGTGGCTCTGCTTCATGTAGAACCACCTGGTGTTCCACCCCTTCAGCGATGTGCTTAGCGGAATAGTAAGGTATTCCCCCGCCATTCCATCGCGCAGCTGAAGATACACTCCGCCGACCACCTTGGAACCACCGTCGCCTCTCTTCTGCAGCCAGAACAGGTGACGGAAGAGATTGAAGTGTGGAAGGATTCTCAGATACACCTCACAGAAATAGATGAAGATAGATATGTGCAATATGGTATTTGGGTGGAGGTTGCATAGGCTGACCACCCAGAGCTCCAACAGATCCCTCAGGAATGGATGAGCAAGAAATCCCAACCCGCGCCAGAAATAATCCTCAAATACCACCACTTCGTCGGTATGAGGCATGGGGAAGGGCTCACCGAGGGCCGGCTGCCATCCGGCGGTGACACGGTCAGGCAGAACGCCCGCCTCCACCAATCTGTTGAGCTCCGCCTCTCCCGTTCGTGACGGCACCCACTCTTCGTCACGCCGGATTTCGGCGCTCGCCTTCTGGGGGCTCGTCTTCTTCGGTTTCACAGCTCCCTTCTTCGACGCCATCTCTCAGATCTGATTAGGGTTTGGCGGCGGAAGCAGGTGTAGATGTGAATCTAGAAATGCAACGGCTAAGGAGGAAGATGAAATGGAAAAGGGGCAAAGGTATGAGCGCGGGATGCGGTGGCGCAGTTATAAAGCACTCCCCCACCTTTTCGTATTCGAGGGTTTTTTGGGAAACCGTTCCCGCAATTTGCGCTTTTTCGAATTCTCCGTAACTGAAGGTGGGCCGCTACCTAGGCCTTCGCGCAGCCCTGGCCCATATCGCTGATTGACCTCCGCTATTTGTTACGGCTCGCCGAATATTCGCTGACATCTCCGCCAACCATTACGGCTCAGTAATTACTACTGTACAACCATTACTCCGGTGTTTTCTCCGCGATTCTGTTTTCTCCAAGTTGACTGCTGTTTTTTACTCATGTCACCTACTGTCAGGCTCGGGGACGAAGTGGGCACACTTCACCTTGCGGTGAATGTGCTTTTCAGGGCTACGTCCAGGGACTGGCTGCCTGCTCGACTGGTCTTCTATTTTTCTTCTACTTTGGACCCTAGCACCACATAACTACGTCATCTACTGTCAGGCTCGGGAACTAAGTGGGCACACTTCACCTTGCGGTGAATGTGTTTGCTTTATTCTAGAAGACTCCGCGCCTCTTGAAGCTGAAGAAGACTATCTCCTTTTTTCGTGATCGGACTCTAAGTGGGCACACTTGGTCCACTGTGAAGAAATTTTTGATTCTAAACTTGAGCTCCTTATACCCTTATGGCAAGCCGTACTTATGTTATATTGCTCGGCTACGGTTCACGCTGCTCGACGACGATTCACGCTGCTCGGCAACTCATCATGGTGGTCGAACCATGAGTTTGACTGCTCGGCTTTGTTCACACCTGCTCGGACAAGCTCAAGACGGCATTGCACAACGGGTACAAGGCGCTCGGGGACTAGCTGTGGGGAGTACAACCCCGGATACCCACGGTAAACCACATGGGTTGTGCCCCAGGGGCGGCCCAACTCACAAGACGAAGCCTTGCGGGGCACGACTCTGCTCGGCGCCTCCCGCAAGACACCGGGAAGATATACTGAAAATACTACGAGATCTGTTAGGATACGTATGATCCCAAGATTCCTATAATCTTTTATTACTTTCCAGTTATCTCTCAGATCTAGCCGACTTTTAACCCTGCCCTCTGGACTATATAAGGCGGGCAAGGACCCCCTCCAAACTCACGCAATATCATACGATAGCCAATACAATTCAACAGAACACAGGAGTAGGGTATTACGTCATACTGACGGCCTGAACCTGTCTAACTCGTGTGTCTATGTTGCCTTCTTGTTCTTGATTACATGCCTCTATACCGATCAATCTACCTTCGTGGGATACCCCTCAGAGGACTGGCGATGATATTCTGTCGACAGGTGACATCTCTCCCTTGCTCCTCCTCTCTTTCCCTCGCCGGTGCCCAGGTTCAGCGTCGATCTGTGCTTCTCGGCCTTGATGGGCTCGATCTGGGGCCTCCACGACCGGATCTGGGGTCGCCATGGCCGGATCCGTCCTCCCGTGCCTGTGGCCGCGGCCCGGGACTGCCGTGTCCTGGTTCTGCCACACTTGAGGATGTCGCGTTCGTAACAGCCAGCGATTCGTGGACGGTTCCGTCTGACATCAAGGCCGCATCACTTTCGTCCTCGTCATTTTACAGGTTGTCTCCGCCTCGGATCAGGCACATCTCCTCTCCCTCTCACAGAATCATTCGTGTTCCGTTTCTTTGGTCTGCTCATCAGAACAACCCTGATCTTTTTTTCCCCCTTATTATCCCGCTCATGAGGCATGTACCATGCCTGAACGAGTTTTAGGCCCTGCCTTTTTTCTTCATGGTTGATTCATCAAAATAATTCCTTGTATATTTTCTATTACATGTTCGATTGATTCGTTGGCTCATGATTGTTGCTTCATTGTGAACTGCAGAAACACACTGCAAAATGGTATATCATGGTCCCTGCCCTTTTCCCAATCCAATCGGTGCAGGTGCTAAATAACATGCTGCAGGTAAAAGATTATTGTTTCTTGTCCATGCCATCATGCCCCATAGATATACCCTTTACCTAGACACAAATCCATATGGATGGATATAATTCTAAAATCATAGGTTTGGTGGCCTATACAATTTATGTTTCTGCATGGCTACTTGCTCATGTGAGATTATTATAGATAAGGTCCGTTCAGGGTTTAGCGATGGTTTGACCATGTTCCTTTTGTTATTTTGTTACAAGGTTGAACTTTCAGAGCACAAAAGTACAAGCAGGATTATCTTTTTTTGAAAATTCATGCCATCTAAGTGCAAATTGATGATAGATTTGTGCGCTGTATTTTCCAGAGCACAAAAGTACCACCAGGCTTGTCTTTTGTCTTGATGGTTTTTTTTTTGTTCCTCCGGAATATATTGGTGCTGTATGAATGAAATACCTCGGAATGTAATAAGCAGGGCTGGTTAGCTGGTCTCCTGAACAGGCAGGACATTTTATTTCAGTTCCTTTCTTAGCATCAACGACATCTAGATTGTAAGGACTTTGGGGGGGTGTTCGGCGGAAGCAAAGGTATACCAGCAGCAACAGCTGTTATCTGCAGCGAACACCACCTTTGGTTAGCTTGACGGATGCAGCTCCGTCTTTCTAGCATTGTTGCTTCTTTATTTAAGCACATCGTAAATGCTATGATGATTGTATCCCTTTCCATGCACATTTGATAACTTCATGTTTCCGTACGAACAGTGGTTTTCTGACAAATGTTCTTTAAAAGAGTTTGTGCTACACTGTTAGTTGTATGAAGCAAGAGCTATTTTTCCTACCTCCTGCGCTGTGGTGTTTACTCAACCCGAAAGCTGACGTGGCATGCTGACTCGGCGTTTACACTGATCTGACAGATAGGATCCACATGTCAGCAGCAAGACTCGATCTTAGAAAATTCATATATTTTTTATATGAACTCAGCTGTAGATGATTTGTATATGAAAATTGTAGCCTCAATGAGACCTATAACTTTCAAGTTTTGAGTTTTTTCATTTGAGATTGTTAAGATGCTCAAAAAATATTATTAAAGTTTCAACAGTATATTAATCGTGTATCAAACTTGTGAAAGGTCCTAATATAGCTAGAGGGGGGTTGAATAGCCTATTAAAAATTCTACAAAAACACTAGAGCAAAATAGTTAGACAACTAAATGGCACAAAGCGAGTTTTGCTCTAGCTCTACAAGGGTTGCAAGTCACCTACCAATATGCTAGTGAATTATGATCTCTATGTCAAGCAAAGGCTATGTCACTACTTTACAACTAGTAAGCTAGCTCGCAAGAGAACTAATTACCACTAGCTACAACTAGAGCTCCACAACTAAACCTACTACACAAGTATACTACTAAAGTAAATACAAGAGGGGGTAGGAGTGATTATACCAAGCCGGGCAAGTGATGTGTCAATCAATATGAATACCAAATGAATCCCAAGAGACAAGTGACACAAGATTTTTCTTCCGAGGTTCACTTGCTTGCTGGCATGCTAGTCCCCATTGTGACGATCACTCAACTTGGAGGTTCACGCGTGTTTACACCAAAATTTGGAAGAAGATGTTGCAGGAACTCGAAAGCTCCCAAGATCATGTCACCAAGGAATCAATTGCGTGCAGATCCGAACCAGCTGATTCGGATGCAGAAACTGGAATCGGCTTTCCTCAGATAGCGTCAGCGGATAACAACAAAGGCTACATTCGGCGCCAGGATGAAACAAGCTGAACTCTATAAAAAGGGAAAGATTAGAATCCAAGTTATCTTAAATTAGGAATGTTTTCTCTAGGGCCAAAAATTGTAATGAGTCGTACTTATACATGAGTCATACACAGGGCCCGGGTATAAATACCAAACCCCGGCTATTGTAAAAAGACAACAATCAATCCAATACATAAGTTATTTACTTTTTCGGCTTCGGCCACCCTTAGGAGTAGGAGTAGAGTAGATCTCGATGAGTTCTTCAGCAAGTACGGCTGTATCGATCCGGTCGACCTTCACTGCTTGTTGTAAGTACCGTCATGGCTTATACCTCTGTTCGTACGGCTGCATCGATCCGGTCGACCTCCGCTGCGACCCTGGTATAAGTTAGTTTTCGATTCTTGCCTAGTTCAAGTATGGCTGCATCGATCCGGTCGACCCCCACTGCATGAACTAGATCAAGGTCAAGTCATCGGCTCTACCTTAGAATTGCAGTCTTTGGTAGATTCATTAAGTTATCGATATTGCTTATTGCTTTCATTATTTACCTAATTACAGCAATATCATTTTGCCCGATTGGGATTGATCTAGATCGGCCTTATATCTTGTTTAGCCCATCGTTTGCTAATCTCAAATTGATCTAATCTACATCTTAAACGATGAGTTATGTTTTATCGGCTGATTTATGTCAATCCTGATTGTGCATAGTGTGCGGCTAAGGCGTGTTGCGTCTTGAGTAGATTTATTGGCTAGCGAGAACCGTTCCATGGCCCGTTATCACGGCCTGTGTGATTCTGCCTCACACCCTATTGTTAGCACCATGGAGTGGGGACCGTTATCTGGTAGATCTATTCCTAATAAGGCATGACTTTAACTGTGCGCTATGCCTGAATCGGCTGTTTTAGCCGATATCGAGCGCTTTCACGAACAGTTCGCATCACGGGACCGTTGAAGTAAAGATAGGTTGAAAGATATGTTAGCCTATTGTATTACGGCCTGCATGATTCTGTCTCATGCCCCACTGATATTAATGATGAGTTAGGGTCCTCGCGTCTATTGTTATTTCTACGGCCTGCATGATTCTGCCTCATGCCCCACTGGTCATAGCGGTAGATGAGATCTAACATGTTCATTAGATTTATCTTTATTAAACGGTTAAGTGATGTTGAATTGTTTCTTTATATAAAAAGGGGTTCGATTACTTGTAATCATTGGCTTGGCATAAACCAATCATTGTTGATATCTTATTGCCATTGATTCATATTTGTTCAAATAATGATATTTATCCTGAATGATGACTGATTCTTCTTATACAACCCAATGAGCTTTAACCGATTTATTTTCATGAATATGCTGTAATCGACTATTTAGTCGATCTCCTTTCATATCGGCTTTCAGAGCTGCACATTCAGTACTGTCTGGCAACACTGGCAAGTTCCGCCCTTAATTACTAATGAACTTTCTCTACTTGTCAATTACAGGGTCAAATTGACTGGCACATCTCGGGAGGAGTGCGTAGGATCGACCATCCGTGCGCTGAAGCTAGGCGGATCTACAGCTCCATCGAGCAGACCCTTCTGGCTTGCTGCGTGTGTCCTCGGCACGGGACGAAAATTCTGTGTCGACACACGTTTCTGGCACGTCCGGTGGGACCCCACAATCGTCATGGCGGTTCACAACAACAACGACATCCTTATGCTGCATTATGAAGATCTACCTGATGGGGATAAGGATATCATCAGCAAAGCTACAGAAGAATTTCAGAACAAATGTTTGTTGTCCTACACCAAAACACGTGACAATACAATTGTTCAAAAATTTCCACTACCAATAGTTCGGTTACACGGGCAGACAGACACAATTGAAGCTGAAGACAAGCGTTTCTTTAAGGAAGTTGTAGACAAATCTGTTCGTGATGCTATATCAAGCCATAACGAAGCTTTCGTGGATATATTCCACAACGCCATGAGAGAGGCGATTCATGGGTTTCTAGTTGGTCAAGGTGGACCGGCTTATTACAACATCCCAGATCCGTCGACCCAAGGGACCAATCAAGTCGGTACCAGCCATCAAGAAGCAGCACCAGCTGGTAGTGGTGATGTCCAGACAATTCAGGGTTCATCTGAACAAACTCAAGGAACTACTGCAAATCAAACACAGTATAATCCTGGACCATCAGTACAGCATGTGCAACAGCCGACGGGGCAAAGTCAGAACCAGGTGATCAATTTTGGTACATCAGGCCACATACCGTCGTCAGCTTAAAAAATAGCACCATCAATTCAAAGGATCCGTAGAGATATAGATCCTTATGTCTATAATCAGAGACTTCAAGCAGCAAGCCAGCAAAGGACCCAACAGATTGAGATTCCACAAGGGTATCACTATGGCATGGATTATAACACCCTCCATATGATGCCAAATCCAGGATATTAAGGCACACGAGATTTCAATCCACAGATAGATCAGCAGGTACAAAGGAATCCAAATCCACAAGTTGATGAATTATTGCTGAGGGTGACTGAGATGATGAAGAATCAATTCGGTCTGAAGCCAAAAGGGCTAACCTTTTCGTACAAACACCCATATCCAGAATGGTATGATTTGGTCGCTCTTCCAACAAATTACAGGCTCCCAGAATTCGCTAAGTTCACTGGCCAAGACAGTACAAGCACAATAGAACATGTCAGCCGATATCTTACACAATTAGGCGAAGCGTCAGTTGAGGATGCCCATCGGGTTCGTTTCTTTTCTCTGTCCTTATTAGGGCCAGCCTTCACTTGGTTTTCATCATTGTCAGTCAATTTCATTGCCAATTGGGCTGACCTTGAGAAGAAGTTTCATACATATTTTTATACTGGGACTGGAGAAAAGAAGATTACCAATCTGACATCTATAAGACAAAAGACTAATGAATCGGGCACTAAATTTCTTTAGAGGTTCTGAGAAACTAGGAACTTGTGCTTCTACTTAAACTTGACCGATGATCAATTAGCTACTTTAGCTGTTCAAGGAATGCTGCCGATGTGGAAAGAAAAACTGCTGGGACAAGAATTTGACAACTTGGGACAATTGGCTCAACGGGTAGCAGCGCTCAATAGCCAATTCCAGAGTATGCGCAGAGATACCCAATTTTAGAAGAGTACCATGGTAGCCGAAGCTTATGATCCATACTCATTCGATGATGGCTATGAAGATGAAGAAGAAGAGGTTGCTGCGGCTGAATGGAATTGGGGTAAGAAGACAGTAATGGTGCCCAATCCTTGGGGAAGAGGAGTCGAGGAGAGCTATGACTTCGATGTCACCAAATCAGATAAGCTCTTAGATTTCTTGTTGGAAAAAGGTGGTTCAAGTTGCCCGATGGTCATGTCATGTTGCCCCCTGATCAGTTAAAGAATAAGAAGTTCTGCAAGTTTCATAATGCTACTTCTCATTCCACTAATGAATGCAGAATCTTCAGGCAGCATATATAGAGAGCTATTCAGTAGGGGAGGCTCAAATTCGATACGCCTCGGAAAATGAAAGTTGATGATAATCCTTTCCTAGGAGATCAAAACATGGTTGATGCTGGGCTATTCAAAGAAAAAACTAAGGTCCTAACATCAACCAAATAAAAAGAAGCTAGAACAGTCGACCCCAAGATGCAAATATCGGCTGACGAGTACAGAGAGATTAGAAAATGTCGTGCCGAGTAAAAGAGCCGATACGAGCAGGGGAAGACGTCAAAAGCAGAGACGACAAAGCCGTGGGTCACATCTCAGATTCTGTTGAATAAATGGCAGTGGCAGAAGGAAAAGGATTATCAGTGTTGGTTAAAAGATCAAGCGTACCAGCATCAACTGAAAAAAGAGAGGTATGAAAGGGAACAAGCCGAATTACATTGGAATTGTCCTTTCTTCAGACATTGCTGGAATGAAGGTTTAAAGTTGCCTACCAGACATGACTGTCCAGAATACAGCAATCAATATCGAGAGTATAGGCAGTCTCAAACCAACCGCCGATCTATCCATGCTCAAGATGCATATCATCATAATAACATGGACCGGCGCTTAAAAATAAAAGTGTTCATGATCAGCTTGGGAAAAGAGTCATTGATCAGGACTGGGCTGATCATGAAGATGAAGGCACTAAAAGGAGATATGTGTGGTAGGAAGGCCAGTGGTGCCCAGGAGGTTTAACAAGAAGCCAGAAGAGAAGGGTGCAACGCCTAAGGAATAAAGAGATAAAACAGGCTCAGGCACCTAGTAAAACTCAAGTGTGGCGTGCCAAGCAAATAGCCGATAGGAAGCAACCATCGGCTAATATCCAAATGGCTTTTCTGTTGCCATCAGAATTCAGAGCTTCGGTAGATCAAGAAGTTTATTCGGACTTCGATGAATCAGAGTATGAGGAGATAGTTGCTAAGTTGACGGTTGTACAGCAAGCAATATTTGACAAACCAGTCAAACATCGACACTTAAAAGCATTATATATGAAAGGTCTTGTCGATGGGAAGCCGATGAACAAGATGTTGGTAGACGGAGGTGCTTCTGTCAATCTTATGCCTTACACTACTTTTCGTAAACTTGGCAAAGGACCAGAAGATCTGATGGAGACTAACATGATGCTTAAGGACTTCGGGTGTAATACGTCCAAGACCTAGGGGGCAATAAACGTCGAGCTAACAATCGGAAGCAAAACTCTACTCACTACATTCTCCATCATCGATGGGAAAGGGTCTTACAGTTTACTCCTCGGTCATGATTGGATTCATGTGAATTATTGCATACCATCAACCATGCATCAGTGTTTGATTCAATGGCATGGAGATGACGTCGAACTGGTTTGCGCTGATGAATCCATGAGCATCGCAACAACCGATCTAGTCTTTTGGGAACTAGGAGATTTCGAATGTTTTTCTGGCAAGTCATGGGAAGGAGGCTTCATTAAAATTAGCAATGAAAGCCAACAACCGATGCAAGCGATCGGCTCTGAGAGTTTGTTTTAGTAGAAACAATCACAGCTTCACATCGGCCGTTGGATTAAAGGAAAAATAAGCATTGAATCTTGGAGATGGGTTTAGGCCGACGTATGTGAATGTTGAGTCAAAGTGTAAGTGCGATTCAGAGTTAATGGATTTCTTAAAGAAGTTCTATTTCATAGGACGCTTGACCTGGGTTGATTGATCATTTAACACTTGATATGAAAAAGTTCTATGGGGTGTTATCCTAACATCTAATCAACACTTGATAGCCGATTCATTCTCGGCTTTAATAACCAGTACCAGAAAGGTATCGCCTCTAGTTCAAAAAACAAGAATCTTCAAAGACAATGAAAGCCAATACGATATGTATCACCTATAGAGCAAAAACAAAAGATAAAAACAGTCATACACAAGAGCATTGTACTGAGGCACATTCATGAAAGAACAGGAGTCTTTGTTCATCAGATTACCCTAAGTACAAACTAATCAAAGACCTTGTTCACCACGTCCTGAGTGGATGTGATGTCTGTTATTTCCTCCGCTGCCATGGTGAATTCTTTGAGCAGGTCCTCATGCTCTTCAGGGCCATCGCCCATTGGGAAACCAGTCTCCATAGCATGGAGCTCGTGCCCGGTTGGGACTTGTGCCGCGGTCAGCGCCACCGCCGCGCCATGACGAACACCGTGGAGGGCGATCTCCCGAACGCGGACCAGGGCGTCTTGGAGACGAGCGATGATCGGGGAACCCCGCGCATTGACGGCATCCGTGGCCATGTTCGCCGCTAGTTGGACCGTTAGGGCTGACAGTCATAGGAGCAAAAGGCTATCAAGATGAAGATAATGGAAATCAGAATGAGGCGTTCCTGGAATCTATCTTACCCGCCACCATGGCATCAGACTCGGCTAACCACGCTCGGACGGTGCTGGCCTCCTCCTCAGCCGTGTGAAGGGTGGCCTGAGAAATCCCGAGGCGGATCTCCAGTTGGCCGTTCTCCCAAGTCGCCTCGGAATAGCGATTCTGAGCCATCCTCCACTCATGAAGGTAGCGCCGGGCATCATCGCCATTGTAGGAGTCGAAAGAATCTGACAACGAGGCTGGCACAAAAGATACGACGTCAGAAGGCCCGCCGGCCCTAGGAAGAGGACGGAGACTATCATTCACAACAAACCTATAGGCAAGTTAGAACTGTTCATCCTCATAAACAAGAAATGCCAATCTCACCTCATGCATCGGAGATGCTGGTTCATCAGCATATTCTCTTCCGGAATTTCCTCCGCCATGCGCTTGCCTTGGTTGTCTTCGCCGGCCATGAAGGATGATTGGATCTACGAAAGGGAGGAGGAAAACCGCTACAGGACTTTAGTAGGCAGAGAAGAGCAAATGAATAGTTGTGAGTGGAGATGTGTTCGAGGCCGAAACCACCGGCTGGTATTTGAAGACCTAAAGCGAAGAGGCGGACGCCTCGGGACGTGTAAAAGGCAACCGCAATTAATGGGAGGCGAAGCTCCACTTCACTAATGCTGATGGGAGTACGACATCGAGCAACTGAAGGCAGGAAACCGAAGGGTTCTCTTAATAGAAGCCATGTTTTCAGACTTGGTTGGATTAGAAGTCGGGGATCGGCTGTATCAAATCGGCTCTTTTAGCTGAAAAAAGAAGCGTAGTTCAATAATAGAGAGTATGATCAATTCTGCACAAGATACGCATTGGCATGCAGATCTCAAGTCTGGAATATCATGGGTCGCTCTCAATATTTCTAGCCAAATAGCATCAGCTCCCGCGACCTGGTTGACTTCTTCGGCTAATCTAGGGATGCTCTAGAAGACGTACTTATGATGGCCAAAAGCGAGATAGCCGGTATGGTCACCTAATCGGGAGAAACCTTATCGGATCAAGCGTTGTGCGCTTGGTACATCTTGGAAACTCTGAGAGGAGAAAAAGGATTCGACAGAGCAATCGAATGGGGAATATTTGAAGGAATATTACCCTAACATTTGGATTAATACTTGACAATCAATTTGCTCGGTTAGCCGATACCAGAAGGGTATCGCTTCTGGTGTGAAAGTGAACCCAGAAGGGTAAAATCCGGTACAATGTGTATCGCTCAGAGGAGCAAAGCAAACATGGACAGAGTGATGCATGTAGTATGAAGTACGAAATAAAAGGAAAAATCACTCAAGGCAGGGGAATTGTTTGCTAATATCACCTATTACAAACTACGGGCCAGAAAACACTTTGGCTGTTATATCATTGGCTTAGGAGATGAAGGTTACAGAGTTGGCGACGTCGGAGAAATCCTCGACCAGGTGCTCATAATCTCCAAGGTATCCGGTTACTAGAGCTTCACGAGGAAGAAGCCGAAGATCGTGGTCAGAGTGAACTTGTGCAGCGGCCAACGCCATGGTGGCGCCATGATGAATGCCATGAAGGGCGACCTCCCTGACACGATTCGGGATGTCATGCAAGCGGACCACCGGAACGGCGCCCCTGACATTGACGAATCCTGCCGCAGGGTCCGCAGCCAAACAAAGGCTTTCCAGCTGAGCCGATTGATCTAAAGGATTTGGAGAAGAGGTGAGCAGGATCTTAGAGAATAAAAGTTGAAAAAGAATAAGAAGATTATGGTAAATGTCTCACCAGCAATTCTGGCTTTAGCCTTGGCCAGCCTCTCCTGCACCGGGTTGGCCTCAGGAGGTGATCGGCCTTAGACTATGGCTAGAGCTGACTCCGCAATAGAGAGGCAGTCGGCAAGTTTCTCGCCAGTCCGATTAATGGAAGTGATCAGGTCGTCGTTATCTCTCGGCCTCCTTGGATAGCAGGGGAGCTGGTGACAAATTGGTGCCGAGGATGCCCCCAAAGGCCGAATAGAGTCGGCCCTCTGCTCTGGGATGATGGGAGCATTGCAAGTTGCACCCTCCTGACGGTGGATGCGCTGGTGCGATGATGCAGATCCATCGAGGGCCTCCTCAGCAGATCTCTTGTTGTCCTCCATGATCTCAAACCTACGGAAAAGCAGAAGCTATACTAAGGATGCAGAAAGTTTGAGACGAAGCGAGTTGTTGTTCGATCCACGGCCGTGGCCTGTATATATAGCCCAGGAAGGCGAGAAGATAGATTTCGCCGGGGGTGTGAATTTGGAATCAGAAACGGAAGCGGAACAACACTCCAGGAATTCAGGGGACAGATAACGAAGAGATAACAGATTCGAATTTATTGCTTCCCCAAATTACAAAATATCATGAAACGGATTCAAAGATTTTACATTGACCAGAGATCAACCTATCAAGGCTTCTTTGGATTGAAGGGAGTTCGGGCCCCCACGAGGCCGAATGTCGTCGTGAAACGAATCGACATTGGCCTGTTGATAAAATTGTGCCCGAGAAGAGGAAAAATCGCCCGCCTAACATGTGCTCAGCTGATTTCTCGGTAAGTCGAGAAACTATGGGGAAGAAGCCTATGGCTTTCCCGGTGGGCGTTTAGTGGAACAAACAAGGGGAAGGTGTCCACACATTTTAGCCCTTGCAAACACTAGAACAGCTTTGCGAGCATGGAGAGAAGACTCAGGTGATATCACAAGAATTCTTCTAACCGCAATGGCTGATCCTCTTGCTCGACAAGGCGCTAGAATGAGCGACACAATCGCCCTATGCACAAGAATTCTTCTAATCGCTCAAGATTTTCATAGCAAAAGGCTAGACCATGGGGGTCCAACAGAGTTGGGAGAGCTCGGGGAGACAGGTGGAAGAAAAACATGGCTGAATTGTTTGAGTTGCTCTCGCCAGGGTCGGATAGGCATTTTATAGCTGGCTCGGGAAGATGAATCCAAGTACCCGTGAAGCAGTGATACTCCTGTAAAAGGTTTTGAGGCATAGGCTCATCAGTGGACGCAAGCGGCGACAAACAGTGGACCCTAGATCAAGGTTCTCTACCCGTGACTGTGTACCAATCTGGGATACACACGTAATAATTTTGGAATAAAATTATTTTTATCCCAAAATTGGGGGGCATGTGTTTACACCAAAATTTGGAAGAAGATGTTGCAGGGACTCGAAAGCTCCCAAAATCATGTCACCAAGGAATCAATTGCATGTAGATCGTAACTAGCTGATTCGGATGCAGAAACTGGAATCAGCTTTTCCTCAGATAGCGCCAGCGGATAACAACAAAGGCTACGTTCGGCGCCAGGACGAAACATGCTGGACTCTATAAAAAGGGAAAGATTAGAGTCCAAATTATCTTAAATTAGGAATGTTTTCTCTAGGATCAAAAATTGTAATGAGTCGTGCTTAGACAAGAGTCATGTACAGGTATAAATATCAAACCCCGGCTATTGTAGAAAGACAACAATCAATTCAATACACAAGTTATTTACTTTTTTAGCTCCGGCCACCCTTAGGAGTAGGAGTAGAGTAGATCTCGGCGAGTTCTTCAGCAAGTACGGCTGTATCAATCCGGTCGACCTCCACTGCTTGTTGTAAGTACCATCATGGCTTATACCTCTGTTCGTACGGCTGCATCGATTCGGTCGACCTCCACTGCGACCCTGGTATAAGTTAGTTATCGATTCTTGCCTAGTTCAAGTATGGCTGCATCGATCTGGTCGACCCGCACTGCATGAACTAGATCAAGGTCAAGTCATCGGCTCTACCTTAGAATGGCAGTCTTTGGTAGATTCATTAAGTTACCGATATTGCTTATTGCTTTCATTATTTACCTAATTACAGCAATATCATTCTGCCCGATTGGGATTGATCTAGATCGGCCTTATATCTTGTTTAGCCCATCGTTTGCTAATCTCAAATTGATCTAATCTACACCTTAAATGATGAGTTATGTTTTATCGGCTGATTTTTGTCAATCCTAATCGTGCATAGTGTGCGGCTAAGGCGTGTTGCGTCTTGAGTAGATTTATTGGCTAGCGAGAACCGTTCCATGGCCCGTTATCATGGCCTGTGTGATTCTGCCTCACACCCCATTGTTAGCACCATGGAGTGGGGACCATTATCTGGAAGATTTATTCCTGATAAGGCATGACTTTAACTGTGCGCTATGCCTGAATCGGCTGTTTTAGCCGATATCGAGCGCTTTCACGAACAGTTCGCATCACGGGACCGTTGAAGTAAAGATAGGTTGAAAGATATGTTAGCCCCATGATCTTATTATTGTATTACGGCCTGCATGATTCTGCCTCATGCCCCACTGATATTAGTGATGAGTTAGGGTCGTGGAGTCTATTGTTATTTCTACAGCCTGCATGATTCTGCCTCATGCCCCACTGGTCATAGCGGTAGATGAGATCTAACATGTTCATTAGATTTATCTTTATTAATCGGTTAAGTGATGTTGAATTATTTCTTTATATAAAAAGGGGTTCAGTTACTTGTAATCATTGGCTTGGCATAAACCAATCATTATTGATATCTTATAGCCATTGATTCATATTTGTTCAAATAACGACATTTATCCTGAATGATGACCGAATCTTCTTATACAACCCAATGAGCTTTAACTAATTTATTCTCATGAATATGCTGGAATCGACTATTTAGTCGATCTCCTTTCATATCGTCATTTAGAGCCGCACATTCAGGACTATCTGGCAACACCGGCAAGTTTCACCCTTAATTACTGATGAACTTTCTCTCCTTGTCAATTACAGGGTCAAATTGACTGGCACGTCTCGGGAGGAGTGCGCAAGATCGACCATCCCTGTGCTGAAGCTAGGTGGATCTACAGCTCCATCGAGCAGACCCTTTTGGCTTGCTGTGTGTGTCCTCAACACGGGACAAAAATTCTGTGTCGACAACGCGCTAATATGCATCACACGCCTAACCCACAAAGGGTGCCGCACAACCAACATAAGATGAGGATGCTCAATATCACGAACAATCCACTAGAGTTGCTTTTGGTGTTCCGCTGGGGAAAGCACAAGAACCCCTCACAACCAATCGATCGGAGGCCAGAAACAATCACCAATCCCGCTCAACGATCCTCCAAGCTCCGGGCCGGCTAGGTGACGGCAATCACCAAGAGTAACAAGAGCTAGCTCAGCTCAATCCGCCCAACTAGTGCCACAAGATGAAAGAACTCGATGCAATGCACTAGAGGCTCTCCAATCTCACCCAAATGTAGAAATCAAGTGTGCAAGTTAGTGGTGTGTATGCTTTTGTGCTCACAAGGTTTGCTCAGCTGTTTGGGGGTCCAAGAGAGTGGCCAAGGCCGGCTACACCACATATTTATATCCCCAAGCAAGCCACCCAACCGTTACTCAAACAACAGCTTTCTACAGGAGCACCGAACATGCCGGGTGGTCCAGTGCACCAAACGGTCGAATTTCAACATCCAACTAGCCGTTGGCTGTCAGAGAGCACCGGACACCCTATCTGGTGCACCGGACACTCCGTCCGGTGGTTGAAGATGAATTATTTCCATGTTAGCAACTCTCGGGAAAAATAGGGTGGTGCACCAGACACCCTGTCCAGTGACCAATTTCACTAAGTCCCATAGATCGACGCTCTCTGGAAAAATACGGCGGTGGCACCGGATAGGCAGTCGGGTGCCCTGTTCGGTGTACACCGGACACGGCGGTGCCAGGCCAAAACTTAATTACGTGTATAGCCAGTCGGGACAGGTCCATGCCACACCGGACAGCCAGTCTGGTGCGCCGAACACCTTGTCCGGTGCGCCGGACACCTTGTCCAGTGCCACCCAGTTGGCAGCACTAAGAGCGTAACTTCACCACTTTCTTCTCCTTTGCAAATGTGCTGACTCCTCAAGTGTTCCACCAACAAGTGCACGCGAATTAGCATTTTTACAATCATTTTTCAAAGGATTTTTCGTTGTGTACTAGGTCTATATGCAATGCATAGTATACCAACACCTAGTGGCACTAGATGACCGAGTTGTCCAAATAAGCTTCTCTCTTAATAGTATGGCCATCTATCCTAAATTTGATCACACTCTCTATAGTGTCTTGATCACCAAAACAAAATCCCTATTTATACCTTTGTCTTGATCTCCATAGGGTTTTGTTTTTCTCTTTCTTCCTTTTTTAAGTTGGAGCACTTGATCACCATCAAGATGTGGTCATCACCATCTTTCTCCATGGTTGCCATCTAGCTCCACCACTTGGATTGAACCACCCTAACTTATCTACACACTTAGACATATGGTTAGTCCAATAGGTTTCATCAATTAGCCAAAACCAAATTAGGGCTTTCAACTTGTCACTTTAGAAAATTTATATCTTTCTTGTATGCAGTCGGATAAAGATACTTTATAAAATTATAGCTCTCGATGAGATCTACATATTTATAGGTTTAAATTTTGTTATTTAAGGTCATTAAGATGGTAAAAAGAATAATATAAAGTTTCAGCAGTGTCGGTGTTTCGAACAAACACAGGCTTGCAAATTTATAATTGTTGCGCGTTAGGCCCGGATGGTGCACTAAAGGATACAAGGTTTATACTGGTTCGGGCTGAATGTCCCTACGTCCAGTCTACTGCTGCTCGTGTTATCAGTGCCAAAAAAGGGTTCATAGTAGGGGGTACAAACGGTCGAGAGAGGGAAAGGTCCCAAGTCTATGATGGAATGGTCGAAAGGACGCCAAGAGCTTGGTCGTTGCCTGGCTGTATGCGTGATGTGTTGTGTGTCGAACTGATCAGCCTTTCGTGGGGTCTCTTGCCCTCCCTTTTATAGACCAAGGGGGAGCCAGGAGTTTATAGCTGGGAGAAAGAGGAAAAAACCTACGGTAGTCGTCGCCCTTTGGAGGTGCCAAGCTTTCCTTTTTCCTTGAGCCTGTTCCACTGTCATGGCAGATTATGGCAGGGATAGCGCATCTGATGACCCTGATAGGGCCTTGTTTCGGCAAGTGGTTACGTCTCGTCCTCCCCCAGCAAACGGTGCGGGGTGTCAGGGCACCGAGCCATGACTCTACGGGGGGTAGATGGGGAAATGACTATACGCCTATCACTGTAGATTATGTGAGTTCTTCCTTGGATTGTAGCGATTGTCGTATGCATGTGTTAGCATCCGCGCCTGAGGGCTGAAGGCAGTGCCTACTACACTGTGGGACAAAAGTCGGCACCTACAACACTATTTGGGCACTGTTATGTCAAAAAGGGCTTAAAGCGCCTGTCCCATCGTATCCTGATAGTACCTTCCTGCAGGCGTACAGGGCATGGTCCTCGATACTGTGGTTGACTCGAATGTCCTGTCGTACCCTGTGCTCGTCTTTATGAAGGATCAGGGTGCAGTCGTCGGGCGAGGCGGAGCTAGCCCTCAGTCATCGGGCGAGGTCGAGCCCGCCCTCAGGCGTCGGGCGAGCCAGAGTCTAGCCCTTAGCCGTCGGGCGAGGCGGTGCCCGCCTTTAGCCATTGGGCGAGGCGGAGCCTAGCCCTCGGACGTCGGGTGAGGTGGAGCCCGCCCTTAGCCATCGGGCGAGGCGGAGCCTAGCCCTTGGACGTCGGGTGAGGCAGAGCCCGCCCTCGGTTGTCGGACGAGGCGGTGCCAGCCCATAGCCATCGGGCGAGGTAGAGTCTAGCCCTCGGTGGTCGGGCGAGGCAGAACCAATCTTCCATCGTTTAGGCAAGAAGCGCAGTAGTGCTCTTGTCTGACCGGAAGTGTCAGCGTTCGATGGTTATTAGTTCCACCTCATTGGGTACCCCGGTATTAGGTCCCCGACAGTAGCCCCCGAGCCCCCAGGTGATTCAGACAGAATCGCCCGAGGGTGTTTTGACCTGCCAGAGTTAATACGCCAGAGGGTGCGCGCGAGCGCACCCGACGGGTGTAGCCCCCGAGCCCCCGAGTGATTCAGGCAGAATCGCCCGGGGGGTAATTTCGGACCCTTTGTGGGTAAGGCTGTGAGATTTGGTTTTTGTCAACTGCATAGTTTTAAGGGAACCCTGGTATCCCGTTCACGGGGATTTCATCCAGGGTTAGCCTAGCTGGGGCTCGACTACGGGTCGAGACCCCACTGATGCTCGTGTTCCTGAGTCCTGGTCGCTGCGGGCCCATCCCTTGTTGGGACGGCAGTTGAGACTGTCGAGCCGGCCCTTGGACTTTCTGGGCCCAGACGGGCCGAAGAAGAGGCCTTTTGACCCGTATTCCCTCGGTGGGAAAAGAGTCCTGGTCTGTTTGGGGAAGATGAACCGTTCAACGCGATTTTGGTGGGAAAGGATAGGGATGGCGGGCGCATATCCCGTGACGTGACGCGGCGGTGTGTCGTGGCGGGCTCAGAGATCAAGGCGGACAGTTGCCCTTCTCACCTCTGTCACCCCTATAAAACCGCAGGGTTCGCCCCAAGGGTTCCGTACTTTGTCTCCTCGCCTTTGTATCTACCACCTCCGCCGCCAATCGCCTGAGCCTCCCGCACCTATACTGCTGCCACCGTTAGGCTCGCATCCGCATCACGGCCGCCGTCGAGCTTGCATCCACCCCCCTTCTGGTCGTTTCAACGGAGCCATGGTGCAGATCCAGCATTACCCCTCAGCGCCTAGAGGGCCTCGTCCACCGTGGCCTCCTTCGCCCGTTGTCCACCGTCGAGGAGTGGCGGCTGCCTAGTGATGAGGACAAGCCACCGCTGCCCGAAGGGTATGTCGTGTCCTTTGCTCTCTTCCACGAGTGGGGATTCGCCGTGCCCGCTCATAAGTTCCTTCGAGGGCTGTTGGAGTACTACCAGTTGGAGCTGCAACACCTTAATCCCAATGGGATCCAGCATATTGCGGCGTTCATCTCCCTATGTGAGGGATTCCTAGGGATTAGTCCCCACTTCGATCTGTGGCGGCACTTTTTTGTCGTCAACCTGTCGAAGAAGCGGGTTGAGAAGCAAGAGCTGAGCATGCCGATGGGATGTGCCATCATTCATCTGCGCAACAATCGGGCGAACAACTACCCGTTGATGCGTCTGTCGACCTCCAATAAGGGGTGGCATTCGCAGTGGTTTTACGTCAAGGATGACGTGGCCGCCCCCTTGCCGTTGTACTCCGGGCGCCTTATCGAAGAGGTCCCGGGGTCATGGAAGTGGGGTGTCCCAGACAAAGATAAGAAGAGGATCAAGGACCATCTCGCCGCCCTCCAAATTCTAAAGGACAGGGGTGTGAAGGGATCGGGGATCATCGGCGCCTACCACACATGGAGGGTGGCGCCACTGATGAGCCACGCGCTCCCCCTGTACCTAATGGTGCCTAGGGCATCGCCTGAAGGGACAGCGCTCTCCGACGAAGCGCTCCCCCACCGAAGTGGCGTAGTGGATCAAGGAGGCGATGGAGCCTTCGAAGGACACTGCCGACGTTGTCCTTGACTTCATATATTCGGTGCGGGACATCCTCCAATGCGGCCAAAACCGGGGTTCGTCGATTTCGTAAGTTGCCATTTCCCGTGCCTTCTCTTTACTTGAATTTCTGACCCCTTGACGCTGACCTTGGGATAGCGGGACCTGCCGAAGAGACTCGTCCTCGGGGATAGCTCGGTTCCGCTGCTGAAGGACCAGATCCTGGCAGCAGCGAATCGCACTTTGGCCGCATGGGATAAGAGGACGAGGGAGCTCAAGAAGAAGGAGATGATATGGAAGCAGCAAGCATGAGGTCGAGGAGAGGAAACAGGTAGTGACGACGACGATGATGACAACGAGTTTGACGAGGTAACAGTTGACGTGGATTGGGATGTCCTGGAGGCGAGGATTCACTGACAGGCACCCAATTATCCACGCAGGGACCCTTCCCATTCCACATGGGGGGAAGTGAGTCCGTAAGGCTGGTAGGGCCAGGCCCATCCTTGGGTTCGGTGGGAGCTGGTGGATCCGCCGCCACACCCGAGGTGCCGGTGGAGGATCGGTGGATGGGAGGAGGCGGCTCTGTCGCTGCCCTCGAGGTGTTGATGGAGGGGGGTGGCTCTACTGCCGCGCCCCACAAGCTGATGCGAGCGGGTGGATCTGCCGCCACGCCCGAGGTGCTGATGGAGGGGGGCGGCTCCGTCGCCGCTCCCTCGGAGACAAGGGAGACGAGCCCCCCTGCCCGGGAGCAGGGGGCAGGCTCAAAACAGTCCTGCCCAGACGAGTTGGAGCAGGGGTCCGGGGGCGGGGGTTCGTCCCCAAAACATTCCCGCCGCCCAAAGGCGCCAGAGTAGGTCACTGATTCCCCTGTTTTTCCCCCTTTTTATTTTTCTATTTTGACCTTATGCCTTTTACCTCTTGCAGGTTTTTGCGACGGGGCCGCTCTCTAGGGCTGGCGCCTAAGAAGAGCCTTGTGCTTCAGGCGGGATGGACAATGTTGCCCAATGTCGCTCCTGTTTCGGGCAGGAGCGATGCTGGTGTTGCGGCCTCGTTGGCCGATCTGGCGCCGCCTACGGTGGTTGTCGAGCAAGCGGCGGTGGAGGTGGCTCCGCCATCTATGTTGGAGCGAACGGAGCTGCTGCCCATGCTGGTGGCGTCCTCCGTGGCGGGCGTGGCACCGCAAGCCGAGGGCCCGGCGTGGCCGGTGGAGGTGGCTGCGACTGCGCCAAGCCAGGAGCAGCCAGACGTGGCCACGGTGGTGTCTGAGGGAGCATCGCAATCCATGCCACCGGAGGCCCAGGTGGAGGTGACCGCGACCGCGACAAGCCCGACGCCGCTGGATGTAGCCATGGTGGCGTCCGAGGGGGTGGCGCAATCTGTGCCATCGGTGGCCCAAGTTGCGGCGCCCGAGGCGGGACGGATGGAGGAGGACACGGCCAGAGGGTCTCCGGGTGCTGTGGCGGTGGTGGAGAGGACCAGCGGGGGGTTGCCCTCTGCCCTGGTGCCGGGGGGCAGCCGCTCACCTACGCGGGGTGGGTCGCCGCTCCACTGGATGGATCCCCGAGACCCAACGTTGACTCTCTTCTCGCTTGACGATGCTACCGAGACCATAGAGCGGGGGAGTCTTGACGTAGGGATCTCAGCGATGATGGGTGTCCTGGATCCGGCCCGAGTCGTCCTATGCGACGTCATTGTTCCCAATGGTCGGGTATCTAGTTGATCTTTCGTCTCGCTTTCTTCTCGTGTTCATGTATTTTTGTATTTTTAACACTGGTCTTCTTTTCAATCCCTCATTGCTCGTAGCCGGGAGAAATCCCGGTTCCTCCACGAGCAGAAGGTGGAATGGGACCGCCTCACTGAGGAGGCCCGTCTGCGAGGAGATGTGGGCACGCAGTTTGCTGCTGCCCAGCAGCAGGAAGCCAAGGCACGTCGGGACGCGGAGGAGATCCATGGGATGTTCGAGGACCTATCGGTGAGGGTGAAGTAGGACGAGGAGGCGGCCGCCAGGGTCCGAAAGGAGCGAGATAAGCGGCTCCAGAAGGACGCCGATGCTAGCCAGCAGGCCGTCAAGCTCCTGGTGGAGCTGGAGACGGAGCGGGGTCTCAAGCTGAAGGCCGAGGATAGGTCCGTGACGCTGCAGCGGAGGGCGGATCAGGATGCTGAGGCGGTTGCCTAGCTGCACAGGGAGCGAGACGAGTTGCTCTAGACTGCAGAAAGGCTTCGCTCAGAGCACGGCACAGTCTGCGAGGAGCGCGACCGGGCCGTCTGAGAGCGCGACGAGGCGTATCAGGTGGTCAACTCCCTCCGGGCAGATCTTGGAGTCACGGTGACCCAAAGGTTGGAGGCTGAGAGCATCTCTGCCGGGCTAGGCAAGGAGTCGCCGAAGTGCGGGGGATCCTTCAGGCTGAGAGTGGCGAGCACGATCTTCTACGTGCCACCATCGGGGTGGTCTTCGATGACCTAGGGGTGGTGCAGCCGGAGGAAAGCAGCTCACTTGCGGCTCATGCCATGGGTATCACGGCGTGGGTGGGCCAGCTTGAGGAGGACGCCTTTCATGCCGGGATCACCCAAGCCTTCACTGTTGCCCGCTCTCATTATGATTGGGACATCAACTTGGAGGTAATGAGCCTCAGCTTCGTGCTCGGCTGTGAAGACTCCGAGCTGGATGAGATTGAGAAGGCGGTGACTCCCATTGCGTGGAACCTGGTGAACAGGCTGAAAGACATGGTTCTCCCTTCGAGGAAGTAGTTAGTTGAACAAGTTTGATAAACATTTATCTGTAATATGTGGACAAGTGTCGGTACTTTCATGTCCAAAAACAGATTTGTGATTTCGTTTTGCAATTTTGCTTCATTCGTTTGAGCTTACTTTTTTCCCTTTTTGCATTCGGAAAAAGGTTTATGCGATCCGACCTTTCCATTCATTAAGACTGTAGGGCCCGAGGTGTTTAGGGAAAATTTTGATTGTGCTGGTGAGCAAAATTACCGTAGCCGTCTGGGCGTGGGCTTTTCGCTATCTTACTGGGCACGCTCGTTTGTCTATTCCCACAATCCTTGCCACCAATTTTAACGCGAGGAAGAGGTCTTACGCATCAACTGTTTTGAAAAAGGAGGTATTCATACCTTTATCAGCCCCCGAGTGAGATCCGACCCCTTGCAGTCGCTGGGGCCAGATGTTACTGGAGACCGGAGCGAGGGTAGCGAACTTACTCTTGTATTCGCACGTACCCCTTGCTTAGGATTTCGGCGATCATTGCGTGACCGTGCGTTTGGTCTTATCACTGGCCTAGCCTTCCCCGAGCCCTCGCGCGTGGTGGGGATTCGGTCAAGGGCCGGCTCGTTTTGTGACCGTCGCCCTGTCCGTGGTTTTTCGCAACTGGAGGGGTTAAGGCAACGTCACTTGCCTCGACGGCTCGAGTGATGCGCTTTATGAGCTCGCTAACGGGGATGTTCGGACGGAATCTAATCCCGTTTGCTTTGCGACAGGGTCGGGAAAGCCCTAGGGTGGTGTTCCGTTGCTCCTTGACCCGCCTTCCAACAGATTCCCCCTCAATGGGGATTCTATGGGCTCGGCTAGAGGCTAGATTGAACTTAGAAGGTTGAGATGACCCTATCCACCTCAATGCGGGTTGGGCAAAGGCTGTTGAGGCTCATCTGCCTTTTCTCCCCTGGCTCTTTTTCGACGTGAGGTAGCCTCGGACCCTACGCGGGTCAGCCTTCGAACCTCGGTCTCTCGATCTTGGATCGAGCGGCTCGAGCCCCTGAGCCCCTTAGGGTCTGATAGGGGTCGACCGTGTTTCGCGCGTCACCCTGTCCTCGGTTTCTACGACCAGAGGGGCTGAGTTGGTGACGCTTGCCTCGATGGCTCGAGTGTCGCGCTCATTGAGCTCGCTAACGGGTATGTTTGTGTGAAATCCGGGTCCATCATTCGCTGACGGGGTCGGTAGAGCCCTCTTGTGGCATTTCACTACTTCTTAACCCGCCTCCCGGCAGATGCCCGAGCCGTTCGATAGGCTCAGGTGGCCCATTGGCCTCTCCTCGATGGAGATTCTATGGGTTTGGCTTGGGGTTAGAATCGAACAAGAAAGGTCGAGATGTCCATGTCCGCTTCTGAGCGGGGTCGGGTAAGGCCGCTAGGGCTCATCTCGGTTTTTCTCCCCTGGCTCTGTTTGACGTGAGGCGGCCTCGAGCCCTTTGTGGGCCGGCCTTCGAACCTCGGTCAGTCGCTGCTCATATTGAATGAGGCGGCTACCGCTTCGTGACGTGACACGAAGCGTTGAGATGCAGCGATTTGCATATGCAACGTTTGGATGATGGGATTAATGTGCGATTTAATTGACACGAAAGCGGGGCTCGGTAACGTTACCTCGGTGGCATGAGTGACGAGAAGCTCTTACCGGACATGTCCGTGCGGGGTTCGAGTCCGACGTTTGCGACGGGGCCGGCGTGACCTGCACGAGTATCGCAATTTTTTGTTTCCGTCTCTTGGTGGCGATTCGAGCCATTCGATTGACTTTTAAGTGACCTGACAGCTTCTCCTTGAAGGAGATTCTATAGGCAGACCCTCCGAACCCTTCCTGAGAAGGCGGATGCAAAAACTTGGGGTATGGGGAACTGTGAATTCGATTATGCTGGTGAACAAAAACACGTAGCCGCCGGGGCATAGGGTCTAGTGGTTCGTCCAGTTTTACTCAAAGTTTTACACCCGCACCCCGCGTCTCTGGTTTTTAAACGTAAGGAGGGGTCAGGCGATGAGGATGTCTAAACAAATAGACACCCTCGGCAGCCCCCGAGCAATGTCCTTGCCTCTACCGTTGCTAGGGTCGGAAGCACGGTAATGAAATGTAACACACAAAGTAAGTAAACAGAGGTGCGTATCTTTCAGTAGTCGTTCGTTCGTTGTTTTACCTAGGCCGTCCGATCTACCCAGGAGGCCCGTTGGGCACCCTCGGGTGGGGGTTCCGTCGTTTTATGGTCCTGCCCGGGGAAGTGGAGTGTCGCCAGCATGCGGGTGCGCCCCGGTCCTCGCGCCCGGTGCGTGGTGGTGGTGGGCCATGCTCGGGCAATGTTTTGTTTGACCAAGCGGCGTCTCATCGACCAGGGTGCGTCCCGTCAATCCAGGCGCGTCCCCTCGGATTCCCGTCAGCATTGATTTCCCATCTGCATTGAATAGGGGAAGGCAGAGAGTTTTTTGTCCCAACCTTTTGCCTTTCCTCAGCTGTTGTGCCTCTTCGTTAAATAGGGAGGGGCAGGGGAGTTCTCGTCCCACTCCTTCGCCAGCCTCTGAGCCACCACCTCTTCTCCTTCCTTTCCACCGATTGTGTTCGTGCGTCACAGCTGTTCCTAAGTGAGAGAGGGTAATGCTAGGGAGAGAAAAACTCACAGATCCGCTCGTGAATCCAGAGCGTGATGTTGAGCTAGAGGTCATCCAACGTAGATGGGATGGTGCGGGCCGCCTTTGCTGAGAAGGGGCCACTGCCGCCGAAGGAAGAGGGGCACTGGAGGGTGCCGAGCGTCATTGTCTTTGCTGTCGTTCATTGTGGCCTCTCTTCGGTGGGAGACTCCCTCCACCCAGACATCGTTGTCAGGGTTGGGGCTAATGATGATGGCATAGTCCCTGGATGCCCCGGTGGAGGTGCCGTTGTCGGGGTTGCGGCTGATGACGATGGCGCAGTCCCTGGACGCCTCGGCGGAGGCGCCGTTGTCGGGGTTGCGGCTGATGACGATGGCGCAGTCCCTAGATGCCCCGACGGAGGCACCGTTGTCGGGGTTGTGGCTGATCACGATGGCGCAGTCCCTAGACGCCCCGGGGAGGGCACCACAGTCACCGACGTGGTGCTCGACATTGCAGATGACGGCGCCTTCGAGGATCCCGCAGAGCAGTAGGACATCGCCGACGGAGAGCGTGGCGCGACGACTGTAGCAGCATTCGTAGTAGAGCTAGTCAGAGACTGTAATTAAATAAGTTTGTGGGGGAGCCCCCGAGTGAACAGTCCTTTGTATTTATGAGTACATTAGTCCTTTTCATGATGAAATCACTTTGTAAGCAATGAATTTTGTGCAAAAAATGAATAAGTTTTCAACTTTCGCAACGGCAAACAGCCTTTCGGTTTTTCTCCCTCTTTTTGTAAAAGAGATTTCGGTGCCTTCTGACCCTTCTCATAGCTAAAGTCACAAAAAAACCTAGGAGTGCGAGCGAGCCGATTCTGATTATGCCGGTGAGCAAGGAGGCCATAGCCGCTGGGCCGTGGGCTTCCCGCAGTCCTACCAGTTACGCTCAGATTTTGTTTCCCAAAATCCTAGCCTTTAGGATATGCCGTGAGAAAAGAGGGAAGACTTAGAGAATGTTTGCAAAGATAACACAGAGAGTGTTTTGTCAGATAAATGTATTTATATCAGCCCCCGAGTGAGGTCCGATCCCTCGCAATTTGCAGGGGTCGGAGGTCGCTAAAGATCGGGGATTTCTGAAGAAAAACTGATAAGAAAAACTGATAAGAAAAATATGAGTTTATTTAAGGGTAAAAACGATGTAGCTGCTCAATGTTCCAGGCGTTGGTGAAGACCTCGCCGTCGATGGTTTTTAACTTGTAGGCGCCTGGTCGGAGTACTTCCGCGATGACGTACGGCCCCTCCCAGCGTGGGGAGAGCTTGTGGCGGTCCTTGTTGCTCTGCACGAGGTGGAGAACAAGGTCCCTGACATTGAAGGCTCGGTCCCGCACCCGTCGGCCGTGGTACCGTCGCAACACTTGCTGGTACTTGGCCGAACGGATGAGGGCGATGTCGCGGGCTTCGTCTAGTTGGTCCATGGCATCTTCGTGGGATGCCTCAGCTCCCTATTCGTCGTACGCTCTGATTCTTGGTGCTCCATAGTCGTGGTCCGTCGGGAGGACGGCCTCGGAACCATAGACCATGAAGAAAGGCGTGTAGCCGGTGGCCCGGCTAGGAGTTGTCCTTAGACTCCAGAGCATCGCAGGAAGCTCGGCGACCCAGCGTGCATCGAATTTATTCAACTGGTTGAAGATCCTGGGCTTGAGGCCCTGTAGGAGCATGTCGTTTGCGCGCTCAACCTGCCCGTTCGTTCGGGGGTGCACGATGGTGGCCCAATCGACCCGGATGTGTTATTCATCGTAGAATCGAATGAACTTCTTACCGGTGAACTGCATGCCGTTATCTGTGATGATGGAGTTTGGTACTCCAAAGCGATGGATGATGTCGAGGAAGAACAGCACAGCTTGCTCGGACTTGATCACGGAGATCGGTTGAGCTTTGATCCATTTCGTAAACTTGTCTATGGTGACAAGTAAGTGGGTGAAGCCCCCAGGTGCCTTTTTGAGAGGCCCAACCAGGTCGATCCCCCAGACCACGAAGGGCCACGTGATGGGGATCATCTGGAGTGCCTGGACCAGGAGGTGAGTCTACCGAGCATAGTACGGACACCCTTCGCAGGTGCGTACGATTTGCTCGGCATCGGCTACTACAGTGGGCCAGTAGAAGCCCTATCGGAATGCGTTCCCAACCAAGGTTCTCGGCGCAGCATGGTGACCACAGACCCCACCATGGATGTCGCTCAGCAGAAGTCTTCCCTGTTCGATGGGGATACAGAGCTGTAGGATCCCTGTGTGGCTCCATTTGTAGAGTTCACCCTCTACAAGAACGAAGGATTTGGCACGACATGCGAGCCATCGAGCCTTCGTCTTGTCCATCGGCAGCATGTCGCGGAGGAGGTAGTCGAGGTAGAGTGTTCTCCAATTGTCCAGAGGGTCAGGCTCTGTCGCTGGATCCTCTTCAAGCTCCATGACATCGGGATCAGGCGGAGCCGTCGGTTGGTCAGGCCCCGGGGCTAGATCAGATGGGCCATCGTCGGCCTGCTCTGACCCTTCATAGCGCACCGAGGGTTTGTGTTGGTCGCTGGCGAAGACGCCCATCGGCACCGATTCTCGACCGGATGCCGTCTTCGCAAGTGTGTCAGCCGCCTCGTTGAGGCACCTTGGGATGTGATTGAGTTCGAGGCCATCGAACTTGTCCTCCAGCTGTCGGACTTCTTGGCAGTACGCAACCATCTTGGCGTCGTGGTAGCTTGACTCCTTCATGACTTGGTTAACGACTAGCTGAGAGTCACCCCGAATGTCGAGACGTCGGATGCCCAACTCGATGGCGATGCGTAGGCCGTTGATGAGTGTTTCGTATTCGGCCACATTATTTGATGAGGGGAAGTGGAGCCAAACCATGTACCTCATGTGGACCCAAGGGGTGATACAAAGACCAGCCCCATGTTGGCGCCCTTTTTCATCAGCGATCAGTCGAAGTACATCGTCCAGTACTCTTGATCAACGACCGCCGGTGGTGTCTGGACCTCAGTCCATTCGGCGATGAAGTCAGCCAATACCTGGGATTTGATCATCGTTCGGGAGGCATATGTGATGCCTTGATCCATCAGCTCGAGTGCCCACTTTGCAATTCTTCTCGTGGCATCCTGGCTCTGGACGACCTCGCCGAGGGGGAACGACGTCACAACCGTCATGGGATGTGACTCAAAGTAGTGGCGCAGCTTAGTCTTGGTGATGAGGACGGTGTAAAGGAGCTTCTGGATTTGGGAGTAGCGGGTTTTGGAGTCAGATAGTACCTCGCTGATGAAGTACATAGGGCGTTGTACCTTGAGGGCGTGCCCCTCTTCCTCCTGCTCTACTACTAGGGCGGCGCTGACCACTTGTGTGGTGGCCGCTATGTATAGCAGGAGGGATTCCCCGTCGCTTGGAGAAACTTGGATCGGGGGCCTTGTCAAAAGTAGTTTGACCATGTCAAGCGCCTCCTGGGCCTCGGATGTCCACTCGAAGCGGCCGGCTTTCTTTAGGAGCTGATAAAGGGGGAGTCCTCATTCGCCGAGGCACGAGATGAATCGGCTGAGGGTGGTGAGGCACCCTGTGATTCGCTGAACCCCCTATATGTTCTGAATTGGGCCCATCCTTGCGATGGCTGAGATTTTCTCTAGGTTGGCTTCGATGCCACGCTCGGAGACGATGAAGCCGAGCAGCATACCCCTCGGGACCCCAAAAACACATTTCTTGGGATTGAGTTTGATGCCATTCGCCTGGAGTTTCGCAAAGGTTTGCTCAAGATCGGCAACGAGGTGGTCAGCCCGTTTGGACTTAACTACGATGTCGTCAACGTAGGCCCCAATGGTCCGCCCGATGAGGTCCCCGAAGCATCTAAGCATACATCGCTGGTACGTTGCCCCAGCGTTCTTCAGACCGAACGACATTAAAACGTAGCAGAATGATCCGAAGGGGGTGATGAAAGACGTCGCGAGTTGGTCAGACTCTTTCATCGTGATTTGATGGTAGCCGGAGTACGCATCAAGGAAGCAGAGGGTTTCACACCCTGAGGTAGAGTCGACTATTTGGTCTATGCATGGCAAAGGAAACGGATCCTTTGGGCACGCCTTGTTAAGGCTCGTATAGTTAACACACATCCTCCATTTCCCGTTCTTCTTTCATACAAGGACGGGATTGGTTAACCACTCTAGGTGGTGCACTTCCCTGATGAATCCGGTGGCCGACAGTTTTGCTATCTCTTCACCGATGGCCCTGCGCTTTTCCTCGTCGAAGCGACGTAGGCATTGCTTCACCGGTTTGGAGCCTAGACGGGTTTTCAAGGTATGCTCGGCGACCTCCCTTGGAATGCCTGGCATATCCGAGGGTTTTCACACAAAGATGTCTTTGTTGCCGTGGAGGAAGTCGACGAGCGCGCTTTCCTATTCTGAGGAAAGCATGGTACCAATGGGTAACATTTTACCCTCGGAGCTGCTGGGGTCTATGAGGACCCCCTTGGAGACCTCTGCCGATTCAAACGACCCGGTTGATTTCTTTGCGTTGGGCGCTTTTTTCGGCGACCTCTTCCTTGAGGGCAGCGAGTTCCCCGGAGGCGACGATTGCTGTGGCGTGGCCGCCGCACTCGACCTCGCACTCGTAGGCCCACTGGAAGGAGGTGCCGACGGTGATGACCCCGTGGGGGCCTGGCATCTTCAGCTTGAGGTATGTGTAGTTGGGGACGGCCATGAACTTCGCGTAGCATGGTCGTCCCAAGATGCCGTGGAAGGTTCTGGGGAACCCAACCACCTCGAAGGTGAGGGTCTCAGTCCTGTAATTCAACTGATCCCCGAAGGTGATGGGCAGATCGATCTGTCCCAGTGGCATGGCCTGTTTCCCAGGCACGATGCCATGAAAAGGTGCTCTGGTTGGGCGGAGGTTCGTCCGGTCGATGTCCATCTCGTCGAGCGTCTTGGCGTACATGATGTTGAGGCCGCTGCCTCCGTCCATCAGTACTTTGGTGAGCAACTTTGGGCCCACAATCGGGTCGACAACAAGCGGATACCTCCCTAGGTGCAGGACAATATCCAGATGGTCGGTCCGGTCGAAGGTTATGCCGGACTCCGACCACCGGAGGAAGGGAGGTGTGGCCGGTTGGGCAGTGTAGACCTCGCGGCGTGCGACCTTCTGACGGTGTTTGGAGCCGTAGGCCGCCGATCCTCCGAAGATCATAAGGCAGCCGTTTGGTGTTGGAAAGCCATCGTGCTTCTCCTCAGCATCGTCTGTAGTGGGGGTAGGTTCCTTCCCCTGCTCCCCTTTGTTGGAGCTTCCGGACAAGAACTTCCGCATGACGCTGCAGTCTTTGAGCAGATGCTTTACGGGAAAGGCATGGTTCGGGCACGGCCCCTCGAGCATTTTTTCAAAGTGGTTCGGAGCGCCCTCCATGGGCTTCCGACCACCCTTGCGGTCAGCAGCAGCCATGAGCGAGTCCTTGTGCCGTTGCTTTTTATTCTTTCTTTTGGTGGAACGATTGGAGGTGCCTTCGCCGGTACCCTCGTCCCACCTTGCCTTGCCCTCGAGGCGATCGAAGATCGCTCCAACCGCCTCTTCTCTTGAGGCATGGCTAGTGGCGTTGTCCAGGAGTTCCTTGGTGATTCGCGAGCCCTTGCGTCCCAGCTTATGAACGAAGGACTCGCAGGTCGTCCCGGACAGGAAGGCTCCTATTACGTCGGTGTCGGCGACGTTATGGATTTTGTTGCACTGCCGGGAGAAGCGCCGGATGTACCCGCGGAGGGTCTCACCGGCCTTCTGACGGCAGTTCTTGAGGTCCCATGGGTTCCCAAGGTGTTTGTACGTGCCCTGGAAGTTTTCCACAAAGATCTCCTTTAGATTCGCCCAACTCTGGATTGCGTTGGACGGTAGGTGTTCCAACCATGCCCGGGCCAAATCGGCCAAGAACAGTGGAAGGTTACGGATAATGAAGTCGTCATTCTCCGCACCACCGGCTTGACAAGAAAGTCGATAGTCTTCAAGCCAAAGTCCGGGGTTTGTCTCCCCAGAGTATTTAGGGATATTGGTAGGCGGTCGATACCTTGGCGGGAATGCAGTGTTGAGGATGTGCCGGCTGAAGGCCTGAGGCCCTGGTAGGTCGGGGCTCAGGCTCCGGTCCTCGCTGCTGTCGTAGCGTCCGCCGCGTCGAGGATGATAGCCGTGGTGGGCTCCTTCCCTTGGGTCGCTATAGGTGCGTCTACGGGCCTCGAGGGTGCTACGTGCGTCGCGGTTGTGGCCGAGACATCGATATACCAGGATCGCAGCGCGCTGCCCGCCGCCTTGCGGCGCTTGGTGGACTGATGCGTCCCTGGTGGGGCGCACCGAGGGCGTACGCTGGCTGGTGTCGAGCTCGCGTCGCCGAGACAATGAGCTCTCCACCTGCTGCGCTACCGCATGCTCAAGTAGCGTGCGAATTTCGCGGTGGGCCCAACGATCCTCGGGCATTGCGGCCTCTGGAAGGCAATGGAGCAAAGCCGTGGCGGCGGCAATGTTCTGGCTTGCCCGAGCAAAGTGAGGAAGGGTCTCATCGTCGGCGTTGATCCTTCGGTTTACGTCACGGGCCACAGCGCGCGCGCCCACCGTTTCCGCGGCGTTCGATCTCCTGATCGACCACCACGTACTCCCGAACAAGCTGCTGTCCGACTTCGTCTATGTCCCGCTTTCGGGCTCTCAACTGCTCCACCCCTACGTGAGGTGGGGCCGCTGTCTGTAACACCTCGGGTGTTTAAAATACTAAAACCTGACATGTCATCATATGCATTGCAAAGCATTTGGCATTTGGTGAAAACTTTGAGATGCATACACTAAAACAAGTTTATATTCATATGGTATGTGTTGAATTGTATTAGTTGACTCTAGTTCAAAGTTTGTTTGGATTTTGAATTTTTCGAGAAAACCCCGCTTTTCAGCATTTAAATCCTACCCTGAAAATCCATTTCAAAATCTAAGCATAATTTGGGGTTGATCCCAAAAGCAAAAGTGTAGAGCTTGGCAAGTTATGCAAAGTTTGTTTTTGGAGTTTTTCAAGTTGTTTAGAAAAATTTTGAGTAATTCAAAAAGGCGTAATTCGTTAAATTTCCCTATTCAAATTCAAAAGTTCATTTCAAAATCTAGACCGAATTAGGAGATGGTTATAGAAGCAAAGTTGTAGAACTTTCGATTTTGAACAACTTTTGTTTTTGGAGATTTTTGAGTTGTTATGAAAATTTGAGAGTAATTTGTGAATTTTGGCGTATGCCAATTTTGTAATTTCTGGAAGAAAGTGTTCACCGCCTAAGCTTACATTGCCGACGGACCTTCTTGGCGTTCCAGCGGCTGTCGTGGCCGTCCTTGATGTCGCTATTGCACGAAACGGCTCGTCGTGGCTTCCTTGAGCTTCGCTACCGCTTATAAGTACCAAGACGTCGTCATCATCGTTTTCTTCTTCCTTTGTTTTCACCACCGCCGTTGTCATCGCTCCAACAAGCTCACATCGTCTCCCCAAGATTGTTGCCATCTCGGTAAAGGCCGTCCCTAGTTCCATCTTTTCCTTGCGAATCCAAGCCGACTAACATTGGTCGCCTAAAATTGCCGAGAACTCATTGTCCACGTCTTTCTTCCTCGCATGGTCAAGAACTTCACCTTCATGGGCGTGTCATCGTGGCCATAGCCCTTCGGTGAGCCGTTGTCTGTAATCAGTGTACTTACGGCTTCGTTTCAATGCTGTAGTACTTAGTCAGTTGTTGTTTACTCATTTTGATCACTGCAGTCGCCGGTTCTCCCTCACCGACGATCTTTGCTCCGCATAGTTCACCGTAGTGGTCGGATAGTTCACCGTAGTGGTCGGATAGTTCACCGTAGTGGTCGGATAGTTCACCGTAGTGGTCGGAGAGTTCACCAAAGTGATCGGTGCTGGCGTGGTCACATCAGTTACGAATATTGTTTGGTTAGTTTGGTTTGTAACTGTACTGCGAAGGAAAATTGTATCCAATTTATTAATTTTTGCATCCATCATCGAGCATCATGTTTCATATTCCGCATCATGTTAAACATGGCAATGTTACTATGTGTAGTAAACGAAGGTGAACACGTGGTAGTTAATCAAGTTGCGGAGGAGGTTGATCTGTCTGTTGAGGTCGGATCGAAGACTTGTGAAACATCGCAGGAGCCGGACTTTTCCGTCAACGAAGGCAAGCCCCGGATGCATACAACCCTACCTTGTGTTTTACAAATTAATTTTGCTTTTGCTTTTCCGTTATCGCATTAAGTGATTAAGAGTTAAGTAAGAGCCTAATTGGTGCATTACCACCCTTGTTATTCCATATTTACCATATTACAGCTTTTGAACTCAGATATGCCTAGTTTTGCTTAGCTATCGTGAGAACGATGAAGTCGGTGACTACACCGCCACCCGCAAGTTTTAAATGGAACATTGGTTAATTATGTTAGCATGTGATATGGGAATGTGGAGTAATAAATCTAGACCAAAGCGGACTTTGGTGTGTGTGAGCCACAAGACATGGAGGTCTTGTGAGCGGGATCTTTTCGCTGTGGTCGATTAAGGCACGTCCGTTGTTGAATTGCATGAGGCGAGAATTTGTAGTACTAACCACATACCGTAAGCCTGAACTTGGCAATTTATTACGAGAATGGCTACTCACAAGACCGGGAGTGGAGAGATGGCGGAATAGCGTGTACCCACGTGGCAATGGGCTGGATTGGTGGAGTATTGTATTCTCGGGTGGCATGGACCCGTTATTGTTTTAGAGGATCTCGAGAATAGGTTGGTATATGTAGGTCGGGGACCCGCATATGTCGTGGTGGTCTGGAATCCCATTTGGGTTTATAATCGGTTCGAATCGTCGTTGCTCCTCGGTTATGGAGACTCAACTCACTGTTCATCATCATAGTAATTAATAACTGGAACTTGAGAATGGTTGATGAAGGTGTTGGATATGAAGTTTCATGATCTCATTACGGATCGTGTCATCTTTGTATATGATTTTATGAAGTTTAAACTGTTGAAACAAAGAATTTTGTCAAAGAGCTTTTACGCATAAAATAACTTTGATTATTGCTAAAACCATACCTTGAATCCTCGAGCCTGCATTCCCGAAAGTTATCGTTCTTATTTCGGTTAAGTCTTGTTGAGTACTTTTGTACTCGTGGTTCGTTGACCCTTGTTTGTGTGAGCCTCATGAGCAGATCTGTTTTGGATCGTCTTTGCATGATGATTGTACCTTGTGATGACGTTGAGAAGTAATTGTGTGGCCCTTTAAGGTGGCAGCCTCATTGTGTGTTTTGTATTATATTATAATGCCACTCCACTACTTTGGTTTGTATTAATATCGAACTTAGTTGTACGGTTTGAAACAAATGGTTTGTAAACTATGTTATTGTAAGTCTTCCGCTACTTTTTTACTCGATGTGTCTATTTGAATAAACTGTTGTAATACTACAATGACTCAGAACGTGATCCCGCCGAAATCATGGATGATTCGGGGTTCCCCGAGGACACCCGACAGACTTCTTAAGTTACCAGGAACATATGCATTGTTGTCAAAGGTCTTTGGACAGTGACAAATGTATGTGGGTCCTATAATTTAGGAGGTTCTGCCACACTGTCCCCCTTTCGGTTGCGCTACCGAGGTTGCCTGCCGGGGTAGTCTCCTCCGTGGAGACGCTTTCGACGTGTCCCTCGGAGGTTTCCGCCATGAAACATTCCTGGGAGGGATGATGGCTCCCCCTGCCAAAGTCAGAGACCGAGTTTGACCCCGGCCCCTCCGCGAGGAGGCCGTGGAGGGATTTCGTGACACTTTTGATCATCCCCATGAACTCGTTCGCGGGGGACGGGATCGTGCGCCGCGCCACAAGGTGGCTAACGGTTGCCGCGGCGTTGCGGAAACTGAACGGAAGCGTCGTCGGGGCGTTCCGTGCGGAGTGTTCCGGAGAGCGGGTGACGCGGCGCGGGTCCTCCCTGGATGATTGGGGTCCAAGGGTGACGCCGGACTGGTGCTCAAGCCTCCCGTGGTTGAAGCTGACAGAGAGGAGAGACTAGATGGCGGCGTGGGCCAGCGCCAACCCTCCTCCTACCGTGACGATGAAGTCCAGGTCATCAAAACGCACGTGTGCGCCTGGGACCCAGCTGATTGCGTGGCTAGCCATCCGAGGCCTGATTTGGAACGCGCAAAGGCCCCTACCTGGCACGCCAACTATCGGTGTTTCGAACAAACACCGGCTAGTAAATTTATAATTGTTGCACGTTAGGCCCGGATGGTGCACTAAAGGACACAAGGTTTATACTGGTTCGAGCTAAATGTCCCTACGTCCAGTCTGCTGCTGCTCGTGTTATCAGTGCCGAAAAAGGGTTCGTAGTAGGGGGTACAAACGGTCGAGAGAGGGAAAGGTCCCAAGTCTCTGATGAAATGGTCGAAAGGATGTCAAGAGCTTGGTCGCTGCCTGGCTGTATGCGTGATGTGTTGTGTGTCGAACTGATCTCCCTTTTGTGGGGTCTCCTTCCCTCCCTTTTATAGACCAAGGGGGAGCCGAGAGTTTACAGCCAGGACAAAGAGGAAAAAACCTACGGTAGTCGTCGCCCTTTGGAGGTGCCAAGCTTTCCTTTTCCCTTGAGCCTATTCCATAGTCATGGCAGATTATGGCAGGGATAGCGCGTCCGCTGACCCTAATAGGGCCATGCCCTGGCCTTGCTTCTGCGAGTAGTTATGTCCCGTCCTCCCCCAGCAGACGGTGCGGGGTGTCAGGGCGCCGAGCCGTGACTCTGTGGGGGTAGACGGGGAAATGACTATCGCCTGTCACTATAAATGATGTGAGTTCTACCTTGGATTGTAGCGGTTGTCGTATGCCTGTGTTAGCATCCGCGCCCGAGGGCTGAAGGCGGCGCTTACTACACTGTGGGACAAAAGTCGGTGCATACAACACTATTCGGGCACTGTTATGTCGGAAAGGGCTTAAAGAACCTGTCCCATCGTATCCTGACGGTACCTTCCTGGAGGCGCACAGGGCATGGTCCTCGACACTGCGCTTGACTCGAATGTCCTGTCGTACCATGTGCTCGTCTTTATGAAGGATCAGGGTGCAGTCGTCGGGCGAGGCGGAGCTAGCCCTCAGTCGTCGGGCGAGGTCGAGCCCGCCCTCGGGCGTCGGGCGAGGTGGAGTCTAGCCCTTAGCCGTCGGGCGAGGCGGAGCCCGCCTTTAGCCATCGGGCGAGGCAGAGCCTAGCCCTCGGACGTCGGACGAGGCAGAGCCAGCCCATAGCCATTGGGCGAGGTGGAGTCTAGCCCTCGGTGGTCGGGCGAGGTGGAACCAATCTTCCGTCGTTCGGGCAAGAAGCGCAGTAGTGCTCTTGTCTGACCGGAAGTGTCAGCGTTCGATGGTTATTAGTTCCACCTCATTGGGTACCCCGGTATTAGGTCCTGACAAACAGCATATTAATCGCATACCAGGGCTTGTTGCCTTAGAAAAGTCATATCTTTCTGGTATACAATGGATAAAGATGCTTTTTATGCGAAAGTTATAGCGCTAAATGAGATCTGCTTCTTTCAAGTTTTGAATTTATTTATTTAGATTTTTTTTAAAATGATATCATTTTTTAAAAAAAAAATCTAAACAACTCAAATAAAAAGTTGGGATTTTTGGATCAGGACTGAATGTGTCCTAGTTTTGATTTATACATTTTCGTCATTTTAAACCATAGCAGCTAACGCTGGTACAAACAAGGGGCAAATGGAAGCTTAATTCAAAACAATATCGTGAGGGCAAAATCACGAAGTTAGAAAAATAGAGTATTGCATTGTAAAGCAGGGCAGAAACACTAAATTCCCATAAAAAACCTGATGGCCGAAGGAATAGGAAAGATGAATCTATGCTAGTAGCATGTACAGAATCAGTGTGGTTGCCGTGCTTCTGGCGTTCCCAATGGAAAATTGGTTCCTTGTCTCTCCATCATTGCTTACTGTTCCGCTGATGAGTGATCGATGAGCTGTGTGTCTCCAGACTTGTATTAACATTTGGCTGTTTTAGTCTTTCATAGAAAAGAATGTAGGCCTGAGACCCAAGCACCTCCTCTAGAGAGGCATCTCGGACGTGCTCATCACTTACATAGAACCATGTGCTAGCAGCACCACTCACCGGCTGCTGATACCCAATCCTGCTCGCTCTCAGAAAGGTAATATAGTGTCCTCCATCCAATGTTTGTCCCTCGTGTACAATGACAGCAACAAGATGATATTTGTAGTCTTCATTTTCTGTATGCCTGAAGATGAGGAAATGACAATTACGAAAGATACAAAATTTATAAATGAAGTTAGAAAGGAACTTCTTTCAGATTCATATGAAAATTGTTTAATTAGTACTAAATGTTATTAGAAAAGAGAGTCATATTGAACTGAATAAACGTGTCCATACCAGGGGTGCATGAACTTCGTTATATCCAGTGTCTCCTCAAAGATCACAGGTTCCCCCAACTTCTGGGTCTTATCATGTGGTGCACGTGGATCATAGTTAAATCTCTTCAGCTGAATAATTAGTACAGGTGGTGCCTTGGTTATTTGACTGCATATCTTCTTTTCCACTTTCTGGGTTTGTTCCACTTGATGTTCATCTTCATTGTTGTCTGGTGCACTTATTTGTTTCTCATCAGGTGGATAGCTGGGTTGCGCCTTTAGGTGTGTTCCACTGTCTGACTGCTCAGTTTGGTTCAGAGAGGCATTTCCAGCAGCAGAAAAACAGTCTGTACAGCGCCAACCCCAGATATTCTCCCGGCATTGAAGTCCAAGCAGTCCTCAACTGATACTGGTTTCTTTGACGGTATCGCCAAACTGAGATCAAGCTTCTCTCCGTCCTTATATGTGGCGTGCCCACATGCTTTTGCAACGTAGATTTTTACCAACCTGGCCATAGAAGAGGGACTCGACCATGCCTGGTTCCTCATCATTCAAACCATCAAGCAAAGAGATGAGCATGATATTGCTGTCTTCCGTCACGCGCTGCTGGAATTTTGAATTGCGTGAGCACATAATATTGAAGAGGTTCTCTGGCACCAGCGGGATGCTGGCATCATTGTTGCCATAGGTTGTCTCCATGAAGAGGTTCTTCAGTTCTTGGCCAAGTGAACCTTTCAGAGGCAGAGCATCTGGTTCTAACATGCTCACACGCATGTTACCAAGTGCAAGGAGGCTCTGCAGAACTGCGTTGAAGTAGCACGTGTTCCCGAGATTCTTCATCCCTCTAACCACGCTCTGATGAGGCAAGGGTATGGCTCTGCCTGTTACAATGTTCTCACTCTGCACGCTGGCTACCCCTTCACCTGCATCTTCTGCATGCGTGTTTCGATCCACCACCACCATTTGTTTTTGTTCTTCCGTGTCCTCCTGATCACTGTGTTCTTCAGTCTGATGATCTATCCATGTGCCATCCACATCTGCACATTCCACATTAATCCCATCCTTTCCATGGACTCCATTCTCCACCTTACCATTCTGCACCTGTGCACCTGCAGATCCCTGCATCAAATCTGATCTAGATGTGTCTGCTTCCTCTTTTATCCCTATTTTTGCATCAGCTTGCTGCATCTCTTGCTTAGTCTGATCACTGCCACTTTCAGTATTGTCGTCCCGAGCTGTTCGTGCTCCAGGGGCATTGTTCTCATCAGGAACATCTTCCACTGGCCACAGTTTGCTCTTCTCAATCCCACAATGCCATAGCAATGCCCAGATGTCGGTAATGAACTCGCCTCCTGACTCGAGGGACTTCTTGTGTGCTGCTGCATTCCAACTAGGGGCAAGGTGTACTAGTAATTCTGCCCATACCTCGGACAGGATCACCCAACGGTCTTCTTCACTCTCGGAACTGATGAGCTGGTTTCCCAGAATGGCACCTTGTTGCAGAATATTCTCCCTTTCCATTACTTTGTCAGCATTCTGTGCTTGTTCTATTAATTTGTCATATTTGCTCTGTAGCGAGTCATGGTCTTTCAGTAATTGATCACGAGCATACTTAATGGTTTCTTGGAGTACTATCTTGGGCACGAGGAAGCTGTCAAGGATCATTTCAGGCTTTGATTATCTTGGGCACGAGTGAAGTATCCGTGTAACATAGGATTCCATAACTAGCATTCTGCATTCCTCAAAGAGCGTATCATCGCAAAGTAAAAACCATAAGCGAGACATAGTCCAATGATTATGTGCCATTGTCAACCCTAACCACTGAACTCCAGTAGCCAGGAGCTGGTTTGCCCTCTTTGATATTTGCAGCTGCTAAACTTACTGCGTCGCATGACTAGCGCCAGGCACCTCGGCCAGCTGCAATAAGGAGACATGATCAGTTGACAGGCAAAGGTTTCCAGCTTTAATAGCTCCATCGACACGCTCCAGACAACTGAACAATGTAAGCTACACGCTAAATCTATTTGCATCCTACTCGCAATGCTGCAATTTTTAGACTAATCATGACCTCGCATAGCTTCACGCATCAAAGTTCGTTGCTTTGCCAACACAGATACGACCGAGGAGGGGAGACGGGGTAGTCAGGGGCCAGGGCAGATTACCTCGCACTGGGAGACGAGGCTGGCCTCGGCGACCTCCCAGGCGGCTCGCCAGCTGGCGGCGTCGCGGAAGGCGAGGACGACGGGGCCGTCGCCGGAGGCCGGGGAGGGACGGCGCGCGGAGGAGAGGGAGCGGCGGGTCGAAGCGCACCACGGTGGCCGCCGCGGAATAATCTTCCGCCGAGTCGTCGGCACTGCCAGCGAAGGCCATCTCGGGAATCGCCGCTGGCGCTGGCGCCGGCGGCGGGAGGCGTTGTGAATGCTGGCTATGGTTTGGGAAGTCCCTTGGATTGGAAAAAAATTAGATGGGTGATGGGTCTAGGCTTGGGCCTGGGAGGTGGTAAGGGTTAGTTCGTTCTCTTTTGTTGGGCTCTACGGGGCCCTGGCGCCCTGCAGACTGGTTTCTTCATATCCAAAGTGCTTCAGGCGTTTTGTTTATTTCTTTGTTTTCAGAGCATCTCCAATAATTCCAAAAAAAATGATAAATCAAGGAATTTACCAAAAAGTCAAATTCATTAGAGAACCTTAAAGTTGTCTGCACGTGTCATATAGCCTCTAAGGTCTTAAAATGTAGTTTTAGATCCCTGAAATTAGTTTGGGTCCCATCGAGATCCAAACGTGTGTTTACTCAACCCGAAAAGCGACGTGGCATGTTGACTCGGCGCTTACACTAATATGGCGATAGGATCCACATGTCAGCGGCAAGACTCGATCTTAGAAAAATCATATATTTTTTATATGAACTCAGATGTAGATGATTTGTATAGGAAAATTATAGCCTCAACGAGACCTGTAACTTTCAAGTTTTGAGTTTTTTCATTTAAGATTGTTAAGATGCTCAAAAAATATTATTAAAATTCAACAATATATTAATCGTGTACCAAACTTGTGAAATGTCCTAATATGGCTAGAGGGGGTTGAATAGGCTATTAAAAAATTCTACAAAAACACTAGAGCAAAATAGTTAGACAACTAAATGGCACAAAGCGAGTTTTTCTCTAGCTCTACGAGGATTGCAAGTCACCTACCAATATGCTAGTGAATTATGATCTCTATGTCAAGCAAAAGCTATGTCACTACTTTACAACTAGTAAGCTAGCTTGCAAGAGAACTAATTACCACTAGCTACAACTAGAGCTCCACAACTAAACCTACACAAGTATACTACTAAAGTAAATACAAGAGGGGGTAGGAGTGATTATACCGAGCGGGGCAAGTGATGTGTCAATCAATATGAATACCAAATGAATCCCAAGAGACAAGTGACACAAGATTTTTCTCCTGATGTTTACTTGCTTGCTGGCAAGCTAGTCCCCATTGTGATGATCACTCAACTTGGAGGTTCACGCATTAATAGGCATCACACGCCTAACCCACAAAGGGTGCCGCACAACCAACACAAGATGAGGATGCTCAATATCACGAACAATCCACTAGAGTTGCTTTTGGTGTTCCACCAGAGAAAGCACAAGAACCCCTCACAACCAATCGATCAGAGGCTGGAAACAATCACCAATCCCGCTCAACGATCCTCCAAGCTCCAGGCCGGCTAGGTGACGGTAATCACCAAGAATAACAAGAGCTAGCTCAGCTCAATCCGCCCAACTAGTGCCACAAAATGAAAGAACTCGATGCAATGCACTAGAGGCTCTCCAATCCCACCTAAATATAGAAATCAAGTGTGCAAGTGAGCGGAGTATATGCTTTTGTGCTCACAAGGTTTGCTCAGCTGTTTGGGGGGTCCAAGAGAGTGGCCAAGACCGGCTACACCACATATTTATAGCCCCAAGCAAGCCACCCAACCGTTACTCAAACAGCAGCTTTCTATGGGAGAACCGGACAGCCGGTCGGTCCGATGCACCTAACTGTCGAATTTCAACGTCCAACTAGCCGTTGGCTGTCAGAGAGCACCGGACACTCCATCCGGTGGTTGAAGACGAATTATTTCCATGTTAGCAACTCTCGGGAAAAATAGGGCGGTGCACCGGACACCCTGTCCAGTGACCAATTTCACTGAGTCCCGAAGATCGACGCTCTCTGGAAAAATACGGCGGTAGCACCGGACAGGCAGTCGGGTGCCCTGTTCGGTGTACACCGGACGCGGCGGTGCCAGGCCAAAACTTAATTACGCGTACAGCCGGTCGGGACAGGTCCAGGCCACACCGGACAGCCAGTCCGGTGTGCCTAACACCTTGTCCGGTGCCACCCAGTTGGCAGCACTAAGAGCGCAACTTCGCCACTTTCTTCTGCTTTGCAAATGTGCTGACTCCTCAAGTGTTCCACCAACAAGTGCACGTGAGTTAGTATTTTTACAATCATTTTCAAAGGATTTTTCGTTGTGTACTAGGTCTATATGCAATGCATAGTATACAACACCTAGTGGCACTAGATGACCGAGTTGTCCAAATAAGCTCCTCTTTTAATAGTATGTTCATCTATCCTAAATGTGATCACACTCTCTATAGTGTCTTGATCACCAAAACAAAACCCCTATTTATACCTTTGTCTTGAGCTCCATAGGGTTTTGTTTTTCTCTTTCTTCCTTTTTAAGTCGGAGCGCTTGATCACCATCAAGATGTGGCCATCACCATCTTTTTCCATGGTTGCCAGCTAGCTCCACTACTTGGATTGAACCACCCTAACTTATCTACACACTTAGACATATGGTTAGTCCAATAGATTTCATCAATTAGCCAAAACCAAATTAGGGCTTTCAACTTATCACTTTAGAAAAATTATATCTTTCTTGTATGCGGTCGGATAAAGATACTTTATAAAATTATAGCTCTCGATGAGATCTACATATTCATAGGTTTAAATTTTGTTATTTAAGGTCATTAAGATGGTAAAAAGAATAATATAAAGTTTCAGCAGCATATTAATCGCATACCAGGGCTTGTTGCCTTAGAAAAAGTCATATCTTTCTGGTATACAACAGATAAAGATGCTTTTTATGCGAAAGTTATAGCGCTAAATGAGATCTGCTACTTTCAAGTTTTGAATTTATTTATTTGAATTTATTTAGATTTTTTTTTTTTAAATTGATATCATTTAAAAAAAAAATCTAAACAACTCAAATAAAAAGTTGGGATTTTTGGATCAGGACTGAATGTGTCCTAGTTTTGATTTCTACATTTTCGTCATTTTAAACCATAGCAGCTAACGCTGGTACAAACCAGGGGCAAATGGAAGCTTAATTCAAAACAAAACCGTGAGGGCAAAATCACAAAGTTAGAAAAATAGAGTATTGCATTGTAAAGCAGGGCAGAAACACTAAATTCCCATAAAAAAACCTGATGGCCGAAGGAATAGGAAAGATGAATCTATGCTAGTAGCATGCACAGAATCAGTGTGGTTGCTGTGCTTCTGGCGTTCCCAATGGAAAATTGGTTCCGAGTCTCTCCATCATTGCTTACTGTTCCTCTGATGAGTGATCGATGAGCTGTGTCTCCAGACTTGTATTAACATTTGGCTGTTTTAGTCTTTCATAGAAAAGAATGTAGGCCTGAGACCCAAGCACCTCCTCTAGAGAGGCATCTCGGACGTGCTCATCACTTACATAGAACCATGTGCTAGCAGCACCACTCACCGGCTGCTGATACCCAATCCTGCTCGCTCTCAGAAAGGTAATATAGTGTCCTCCATCCAATGTTTGTCCCTCGTGTACAATGACAGCAACAAGATGATATTTGTAGTCTTCATTTTCTGTATGCCTGAAGATGAGGAAATGACAATTACGAAAGATACAAAATTTATAAATGAAGTTAGAAAGGAACTTCTTTCAGATTCATATGAAAATTGTTTAATTAGTACTAAATGTTATTAGAAAAGAGAGTCATATTGAACTGAATAAACGTGTCCATACCAGGGGTGCATGAACTTCGTTATATCCAGTGTCTCCTCAAAGATCACAGGTTCCCCCAACTTCTGGGTCTTATCATGTGGTGCACGTGGATCATAGTTAAATCTCTTCAGCTGAATAATTAGTACAGGTGGTGCCTTGGTTATTTGACTGCATATCTTCTTTTCCACTTTCTGGGTTTGTTCCACTTGATGTTCATCTTCATTGTTGTCTGGTGCACTTATTTGTTTCTCATCAGGTGGATAGCTGGGTTGCGCCTTTAGGTGTGTTCCACTGTCTGACTGCTCAGTTTGGTTCGTAGAGGCATTTCCAGCAGCAGAAAAACAGTCTGTACAGCGCCAACCCCGGATATTCTCCCGGGCATTGAAGTCCAAGCAGTCCTCAACTGATACTGGTTTCTTTGACGGTATCGCCAAACTGAGATCAAGCTTCTCTCCGTCCTTATATGTGGCGTGCCCACATGCTTTGCAACGTAGATTTTTACCAACCTGGCCATAGAAGAGGGACTCGACCATGCCTGGTTCCTCATCATTCAAACCATCAAGCAAAGAGATGAGCATGATATTGCTGTCTTCCGTCACGCCGCGTTGGAATTTTGAATTGCGTGAGCACATAATATTGAAGAGGTTCTCTGGCACCAGCGGGATGCTGGCATCATTGTTGCCATAGGTTGTCTCCATGAAGAGGTTCTTCAGTTCTTGGCCAAGTGAACCTTTCAGAGGCAGAGCATCTGGTTCTAACATGCTCACACGCATGTTACCAAGTGCAAGGAGGCTCTGCAGAACTGCGTTGAAGTAGCACGTGTTCCCGAGATTCTTCATCCCTCTAACCACGCTCTGATGAGGCAAGGGTATGGCTCTGCCTGTTACAATGTTCTCACTCTGCACGCTGGCTACCCCTTCACCTGCATCTTCTGCATGCGTGTTTCGATCCACCACCACCATTTGTTTTTGTTCTTCCGTGTCCTCCTGATCACTGTGTTCTTCAGTCTGATGATCTATCCATGTGCCATCCACATCTGCACATTCCACATTAATCCCATCCTTTCCATGGACTCCATTCTCCACCTTACCATTCTGCACCTGTGCACCTGCAGATCCCTGCATCAAATCTGATCTAGATGTGTCTGCTTCCTCTTTTATCCCTATTTTTGCATCAGCTTGCTGCATCTCTTGCTTAGTCTGATCACTGCCACTTTCAGTATTGTCGTCCCGAGCTGTTCGTGCTCCAGGGGGCATTGTTCTCATCAGGAACATCTTCCACTGGCCACAGTTTGCTCTTCTCAATCCCACAATGCCATAGCAATGCCCAGATGTGGGTAATGAACTCGCCTCCTGACTCGAGGGACTTCTTGTGTGCTGCTGCATTCCAACTAGGGGCAAGGTGTACTAGTAATTCTGCCCATACCTCGGACAGGATCACCCAACGGTCTTCTTCACTCTCGGAACTGATGAGCTGGTTTCCCAGAATGGCACCTTGTTGCAGAATATTCTCCCTTTCCATTACTTTGTCAGCATTCTGTGCTTGTTCTATTAATTTGTCATATTTGCTCTGTAGCGAGTCATGGTCTTTCAGTAATTGATCACGAGCATACTTAATGGTTTCTTGGAGTACTATCTTGGGCACGAGGAAGCTGTCAGGGATCATTTCAGGCTTTGAAACAAGCAGATATGCACAGTACCGCGACAGGCTATTTGCAATGATGTAGCTTTCCTGAAGTTTACCACTTAATTTGTTTTCATCCATAAGATATGATTTGGAGGAGCAGCACGTAGTGAAGCATGACAAGAGATTGCAAAGGAACCCAGGTTTTGTTAGATCGACGCCATTGCCTTTAGCCAGCTCTATCTCACAAAGGCTGGTGGCGATGTGCCATACCAGAATGATGTGAGAGGATGTTGGCAGTTCAAAGCAGGCCCATCTGTATTTCTCCCTCTGTCCTTTCTCTGGCAGTGACTTAATCGTCTTGGCGAGGTAAGCCTTCGTAAGGTGCAGAGAGCGAAGCTTGTCCAGAATAACAGGCTTCAGGCAATCTGGAATACTGATGGCCTCACCTAGCTCTACCCCTTCATCCTTTTTTTCCACCATTCCGACTGTTAGAGTGTGCAGCAGATTCCAAAATCTTGGTTTGCCATCGTACGACTGCAAGAAGACATACTGGTCAATGACACCATGCCACCGTTCGTTAATAATTTTAGATTTGAAGAAGGATAGTATTATTCCCTCTGCAAACCTATTTCTCACACATTTACTCTTGCACCGTTGGTATAAGCATGTGAGGAGTAATCTTGTCCAGTCCGATAGCAAGTAGTTAACTATCTCCCATATCTCCTTGAACATCATGAAAAACATGAATGCCCAAGTGATACTGACGTCGACGTTGAATCCATGCACATGGTGGGTGGTATCACCCTCTGGGGGTTTAATCACCCTGCGGATGTCCACAGAAAGCCAGCATACCACAGCAAAGGTCACCACAGACAGCGCGAGGCTGATGAAAAGTGAAGGGAGACCACACCAGAACACCATCGGGTAGCGGGTGTTGAAGTAATCATTGAGGAAAGCAAGCTGAAGTTCCATGACCCTAAAGGTGCGCATGTCATTCTCCTCCTCAGCAATTCTTGCTCTGATCAGCTTTTGGTTAACGCGAATAGCGTCCTCGTGCAGCGTCACATCTTCAAGCTTGCACCGGAGCAACCTGTACAACGCAAAGGCAAGGGAGAGATCCTTCAAGTCGTCACCCTGACTACTACTGTCGTTGTGGCGTTGCAGAAGGTGGCCATCAGACTGCCAGATTTTGTCCAGTGTGGTGAGTGTATCTATGCTTGTGTTTCTTCTTCTCCTCCGTTGCTGCTTGCAAGGGTCTATACGGAGAACATACTGAGGCTTCTTCAGCGTGACACTTCGCTTTGTTTCTCCATAGACCAGGTATTTGTATCCTTGCATTGTCTGCGGGTCACAGTCTGCATCTCTAAAGTTGCCAGGTTCACGATCAGTTCGCATGTACTCTGAAATGAGGCTTGAACTGTGGCCATGCCACATGGACTGAACCGCTAGATTATGTGTCTGGAATCTGTAGAAGCTCCTCAGTACCTGCACGCCCAGAGGGACCAGAGAGGGAGCAAAAACTTGGAATCGCTGGATCCGTTCAGGAATCCTACTCCCAAGAGCTTGATTACAATTCTCCACTCAGTGAACCGTCGACCACGTCTGTCAGGAACACCATACCCAGAGATGAAATCGATGCTGTTGCGGAAATTGACAAGAACAATAGCCCACACTGGGAATAACTGATTCTTTATCCTTGCTGTTTTCATGGCTCCAAGGATGTATACCACTATGGAGTCAGACACAGTGTCCAGGATGTTAAAGATGGACATGATAATCGGGCTGTGAAAGCGGCGACGGAAGATGTCCATGATGGACATAGCAAGGAACAGAAATGTGACCGTCACCACCAGGAACTCAATGCGAAGCAAGATGTATGTTTTCTTATTCATCATGATGAATAAGGAGGATACCACAGATCCAGGACCCGCCATTATATTGGCTCGATCACTAGTCTTTCTGAATTGCTGTGCACGGCCTGCAAGACCAAGCTGTTTCCCAAACTGACTCAGAAACATATAGAGATAAATTAAACACACACACAACACACAGACAAAAGCGTGTAATGAGCTTTGTGCACATCATAAATCCACAAATTAAGGAAATATTCGTATATGATAAACAAACTTGATCCCCGAGATTAATTAGATCACAACATGCAGGTTTAGGTTGATACCGCCAACTCGATCTCTCCTAATTAATCATCATTTGTATGCAATATATATGATCATCCAAACCTACTACTACTACTACTACTAGTGAAATCAGTGGAAAACTGCACGCACCCCCCATCATATTTCATTGAGTCAATCATGTAGGCGTCCATGAAAGCTGAAACTATGCTTATAGTGCAAGGTAATCGTTTCATACCTGGATCCTCAGTAGGTAGCTGCTTTGCAGGGCGGGCCCAGGCCTAGGGCCACTAGGGCTATGGCCCCTAGTCGTGGCCCAAGTAGAGCCCAGAAATACCCCCTGTGAATTTGGCCCGACAGCCCAGCAAGCACCGATCGTTGTCTCTCGCCCGACGCGCTCCTCTCTGCGTTGCTCGCGAGTCGTAAGTTTCAGAGTCGCGCCGCTGCCCTTCTCGCCCTCTAGGTCGCGCCGTCAGCTCGTCACCACCGCTCGCAGCTGCCGGCCTGCCGCGCCTTCGCTCCGCTCCGCCAGACCGCCGCGGCGCGGCCCCCACTCCGGCCTCCGGTGCTGCCTGCACGGCCCCGCCGGCCGCCGACGCCGCCCTGCTCGATCTCTTGCGGCCTGCGCTCCTCCGTCGCCAGCCGACAGCCGGACGCCGCCCCCGCCCCCGCCGGCCCGCCCTGCTGCCCCGGCTCAGCGCCACTCTGGAGCAGGCGAGCAGCCTGTAGCCTGCAGCAGTGCGGGCGTGCAGGTCCGCCACTGGCAGCTTGGAGTTGGAGAGATCTGTGGACGAACGACGAGAACTGGTTGCCGATGCCAGACCGGCGTTTCTCTCTAGGGATGATGTGACCTCAGTTGATTGTTGCAAGTTTTTTCACTCTATTCGTCACATCAAATTTTTAACACATGCATGGAGTATTAAATATAGATAAAAAAATAACTAACTATATAGTTTAATTGTAAATTACGAGACGAATCTTTTGAGTCTACTTAGATCATAATTAGACAATAATTATCAAATACAAATAAAAATACTACAATATCAAATACTAATTTTTAATCTCAATCTAAACAAGTCCTAAATGTAAAGGAGCCCACGCACGTGGCTTATAACCACAAGTGCTAACAAACAGGAGGGCAAAAAGCTGTCAGCGCGTGACGCGAACTCAAACCGTGTCTACTGTTTCAAAAAAAAACTCAAACCGTGTCTACTTTTCAACACGTCACTTTGTGGTCCAGTTACCGCCTGGTCGATGATTTGTATTACCTCCGTCCGAAATTACAAGACGTTTGATTTTTTTAACCTAATCACTCGTCTGATTCAAAAAATTTATATAAATATAGTCAAATTTAAGACATTTGCCTTGTTCGCTTGGCTAATAAGTCATGACTGAAAGTACTGTTGGCTGATTTATTGTGAGAGAAAAATACTGTTTGTTGACTGAAAAAGTACGACTTATAAGCCAAACGAACAGGACAATTCTCGAAGAACTTTTATTAATAAAGCAAGCCACGACAAAAGAAATGATATTTTGCACAAATTTTTGAATGAGAAGAGTGGTCAAATTTGGTGTTAAAAAAATCAAACGTCTTATAGTTTAGGATACAGGGAGTAGCTTATGGTTAGGGTGTGTTTGGTACACTTTCTACTGTCAAACTGTTTTCAGCTTTTTTTTTATCAAACGGGTCTAGATAAAACAGCTTCTTCATAAAAAACTGTTTTTTCAACTCTTCTATAAAACTGATAAAACAACTTTCTCCCTAAAAGCTATTTTTCAGCTCCTCTTATATGCACGTATCTCTAGATGAAGCTATGTGAAGCTGAAAATATTAGCTTCTCATATCTTTCTCTCAGCTATCTACCTGAGAAGGTGTTTTACCAAATGTTTATGAAAACAGATTTAGCTTCACCGATGAAGCTATTTTGTGGAACTGAAACTAAAAAAAACCGTCAAGCTAAGATGTACCAAACAGGCCTTTAGTCTCCTATAGGCAGATGATAGTGCTATTAGACTTGTGGACCAGCATGCTCATGGAGTCGTGACTAGCACCTTCATTTAGACCTCTTAGGTAGCGTTTGGTTGGGAGTCAAGGCGGGGTGAAATGATCCCGTCTCTGATTTCTGGGACGGAACGACTCCATTTTTCTCGCTTCGTTGAAGAGGATGGAACCAACCCATTTTCTGTTTGGTCCGAGGACAAGCAAAAGCAGGATCACCCACTGGCAGGTGGGGCGTCCATTTGTCAGTTTGTTTTCTTTTGTTTGTTTCTTTGTCCCCAGATCAAAATTTCCGCACTGATCACGGCTTGAAATTCCGCCCACCCCACCCTCGCCCACCCACCCGCCTTCGCCGCCAACCGAGTCGGCCGCCACCGCCCCCATCTGCAGTCGGCCCTTTGCCTCGCTCGCCGCCGGGAGTCGGCCCGCCCCCCCCCATCCACGGGAGAGGGCCCGCTCACCGCTGCTCGCTCGCCTTACTCACCCCGTCGCCCGCCCGCCGCCACGAAGTCGCTCGCTCATCATTGAAGTCGCTCGCCACGGAGTTGCCCAAAGATTTAACGAGGCGGCCAAGACTCACCGGGGGGTGGTGGAACCCACGTTGGCCATCCTCTCTCCTCTCCCTTCTCCCCACGTCGTGCATGAGCCGGCGTCCTAGGTGGGACGGCTCCCGTCCGTCAAAACTTTGGGGTGGGGTTGCCTGGACCTTCAAGCGAATATTCCCATCTGAGGTGACTCTACCCCGAGTGACTCCCAACCAAACACGGGCTAGGTGGGATATCCCACTTGGGATGATCCCGTCCTCGCTACCAAACACACTGCGGTTACATTCCAATTGAAAATTTGGCAATTACATTGCGCCATGGGTAGACGGAGGCGCACCCAAGGGGAAAAGTAGATGACGTTCACCATGTGCTTGTTTTTGGAGCAGAAGATATCACTTTCCAAAAGCATCAGGGAAGCGGTTTGCGTTACACAACATAGATTGTGGGAAGGCGCTTTGCCTAACAAGTGAACTATTGTGGGAGCAGGGTCGGTGTTGTCGTTGTGCGTACTCATTGGTCGAAGGCCCTTGGCTGCCATGGAGTAGCTTTAGTGGTCCCTACAATGAGCCAAACAACAAATCCTTCTGGGTTGGGGATTTAGTGTGGAAAACTATTCTACCGCCAGAGACGAAGAACAATAAGTTTGGCAAGTGGTCACTAAGCTATGAAGGTCCAATAAAGGTGATCAAAGTGATATTTTGATAATACATATATGTTGGAGACATTGCAAGGTGATTGTCTCCCTAGAGTGATTAACGGGAGGTATCTGGAGAAATATTTCCCAAGTGTTTGGCAAGTGGTCACTAAGCTAGGAAGGTCCACTAAAGGTGATCAAAGTGATATATTTTGATAATACATATATGCTGGAGACGTTGCAAGGTGATTGTCTCCCTAGAGTGATTACCGGGAGGTATTTGAAGAAATATTTCCCAAATGTTTGGCAAGAAGCACTACTGCAGACGGGCTCTTTGCCGAGTGCTTAGGGCACTCGGCAAAGCTCCTATTGCACTCGGCAAAGGCTTTGCCGAGTGCCGCACTCGGCAAAGAGCAGTCGACAAAGAACCCGTCGGCAAATGTTTCTTTGCCGAGTGCCACATATCGGGCACTCGGTAAAGCCTTTGCCGAGTGTCACGTCAGCACTCGGCAAAAAAAAATCCGACGTCAACTCTGACGGCCTCTTTGCCGAGTGCCACCTCAGCGGCACTCGGCAAAGAATTTTTTCTTTTTTTGAAAATTCTTTGTCGAGTGCCATACTCTTGCACTCGGCAAAGAAATTTTTTCTTTTAAAAAAAAATCTTTGCCGAGTGCCATGGCTCTGGCACTCGGCAAAGCTGGGAAATTAGGTCTCTGCTTCCCAGCTTTGCCGAGTGCCATGGTCACGGCACTCGGCAAAGCCCTCTTTGCCGAGTGTGGCACTCGGCAAAGAGGGGGAAAATGCTATTTTTTGGTTTTTTGCTTTCCATCAGCACAAACAAAGAAATCACATATATATCAACACACAGCACAGGATATATCACATACACATCCATATTCCATCACATACACATCCATAACCCATCACATACACATCCACCATCCATAATACATCACATACAAATCCATTGTCCATAATCCATCACATACATTCGCATCATCCATGACAATATCCATCACAATATATATATGTCTCTAGTAGTAGTCCAACATAAGGCTAAGTCTAACACAAGTCTATGCAACATGAAAAGAAACAAATAAACAGTACCTACTGCTAGCCTCCCCACCCGGAGTGTGAACTGCCACCTTGAGAAGGGCCAGTTGGCCACCCGGCCTGTGAAGAAGGGCCACCTTGAGGAGTCGGGTTTGAACCCGCCGATTGTGGCTGCACAAATGAGAAGCGAATTCATGAGTATCTACAGGAGGGCCGCACAAGCTAAAGGAATAAACAACCATATATACTCACCGGAGTCCCTATAGGAGGAGGAGGAGCCACACCTGGAGCGAGCAGCGACTGGGGCATGACCACACCTAGCAAGGCCTGAAGGCTCGCCATGAAGCTGAACATGTCCTGCAGCCTCTGCGCCTCGGCCGCCCTCTGGGCTTGTACAGCCTCCATCTCCAGCCGATGGGCCTCCGCCTGGGCCGCCTGCTGGGCCTCCAACATCCGCAAGTCGGCCTGCAACATTCCACCCGCAATGTTTAAACAATGCAAAGGCAAGGTAGATGTGTAAAAGCAATGAATGGCGAATAAAACAGTACTAACCTGGAGTTCCGCCATCTACTGCTGTGAGCTCTACTGCTGAGAGCGTATGGGGAGGGAGGAGCTCGTGCTCCTTGCTCGAATCTCGGCGAGGATGGGAACAGTGGCGTGTCGGTGTAGTGGCGAGGCGATGCGGTGCAGGCAGACCAGCAGCGCCGACGAAGACGATCGGGGTCGCCGAGTCCCTCCCACGGGTCCTTCTCCTACATAAAAAGGTTATAGGTTAGAATCTATTGAAAATTTTGGCAGCACCTCCCCTGCACGGGGATGTTTCCAAAACCTGCAAGAAACGTAGGCACGATGGCCAACAACCACATATATACCAAACATAGGCACGAAGGCCAACAAACATATATATACCAAGACGAGCCATGCACTTTAGTTCTCTTTCCATACAGATGAAAGTATCAAAGTAGTACAAGTACTACTACCACTACAACTACTACTAACACTAACACTACTACTACTAACACTACTACTATCACTACTTACTACTAACAATACGAAGTACTAACACTAACTACTACAGGTGTAGGGCATACCTTTGCGACGAGAATGGCAACAACGAGGGTCGGCGACGACGGCGGGGGCGACCGCAGCGGCGTGAGGGTCGACGGGCCTAAGCCGGCACCTTCCTTCTCCTCTCCTTCTCCTTCTCCTCCTCTCTTCTCCCCTCCTCTCTTCTCCCCTGCCTCCTCCTCCTCTCTTCTGCAGTGGCCGCCGGTGGGGGAGGTGGCCGCCGAGGGGAACGCGCAGGCGGGGGAGGTGGCCGCCAAGGGGGCCGGCGCGGGCGGTGGAGGCCAGGCGGGGGCGGCGGCCGCGCGAGGACCCAGCGCAGGGAGGCGTACTGGGACGGGCCGCGCGGGCCGCGGCGCGAGGCGCCGGCGCGGGGAGGCGGATGGGGACGGGCGCCGCGGGGGCCCGCGCGGGGAGGCGCGGTGGCCGGGGTGTAGGCGCGGGCCGGCGATGTACGACGACGGCGGCTGAGGGAGAGAGAGGTGAGAGGGAGAGAAATGAGAGAAAGAGCGCGCCGGCCGGGCGCGGGTGAAGGGATAAGGGCCGAGTGCCAGATCGGCAGCACTCGGCAAAGTCAATTTTCTTCGCCGAGTGTCGTGATCTGGTACTCGGCGAAGTTTTAAAAAAAATTCAACAGCTTTGCCAAGTGCCAGCTGGGCGGCACTTGGCAAAATAATTTTTTTTTGTTTTTTGTCACCAATTTTTTTTTTGAAGCGAACATGTTTAAATTTGAAACATTTTCATTGCCTTTTGGCATATTTCTATAGTTTATTTTGTTTTGTTGAATTTTTCCGAAAAATATAAGTTTGAACTGCAGGTGCATCGAATAATGGATTACATTCGTTCAAAAAAAATTATCCTTGTTTCTTAGTGTAAATTTAAACTAAATCCAGGAACTGTCTTGAAATTTCGATCAACGTGCTCACGGGGCAACGCCGGAAACTTGCGTGGGAGTGGTTTTTTAATTGTATAAAATGCGAACGAATTCCGAAAATCATGATTTTTTCCACGGCATACGCATACGATATGGCGACAACTCGACAAGTTTCATGATTTTCGAGACAGTTCCTGGATTATTCCATCTGATTCCAAATTCCATCACTAATGTCTTGACCAATATAACGCCATTTGGCAGTCATCATCCAGAACTGTTGTTTTCATTTGATGACAAGCTATCAAGCACATCACTTCCTCTGTAGTTTGACACACCAGGATCAGGGCTAAATGACTGCTGACTGGTCAGAGAACACGATGACGTTGAGGAACATTTGTCAGCAGCAGCGCCCGAGACATCAAAGTCTGTATTTTCCAGGAGACCGTCAGAGGCGATCCTTGCATCTCGGAATGGTCCAATGCACTTTCCCTTTGCAAACTTGATGCAAGCCTGCTTTGCTGCCTCAAGACAAGCAGCCATTTCTCGCTCTTCACATCTCTCTTTCTTCATAGTCAGTCGGGGCAGCAACAAATAAGCCTTTCCACCAGGGAGGCTTGCATTTGCATGATGCGCTGATTGAGCACCCTGACCGTGCACCAGCCTGCAAAGATGTGTATCAGCATCTTGTTATTTCATTTTGAGGGGGACAAAGGAACTCTTATGAAACAGAATCTAGTACTAAGTACACTACACAAATGCATGTGTCAATTGTGAATGGTATATGCAATGCAAATGAAATATGGCAAGCTCAATATTTCAGGTCTGCAGGAAGTAACATAACAGGAAATACAGTCTAATCTTTGGAAAGGAGCTGGAAAGATGCAGAAGCAAATCGAACAAGAACCAGCGAAAAAACCGAAATCACAGTTCAAACCAGACCAGTTCGGTGTGAATATCGGACATGTCCGATATGCCATCTTCCAAGGCAGCATAACTAGATTTGGGAGAAATTGAATTTACTTCTGAGATCATTTATTGACATGCATATCTCTTAGAAAAAGCAACAGTAAGCCATGAAATTTGACAAACTTTCCTCGCTGCTCTTCATAAGGCCACATCAAATTTGACAAAAAAACTAGGTAACATGATCATTTTTTTAATAAAGGCTGATATCATACAGAAGATAGCTAAATCCCGTACGTGTTCTTTTTCTAGAACACGCAGGAGAGCTACGTATCATTATAATCATTATATTAAGAGAACATACAATGAGTTGTAACTGCAATTATGTTTCCCATGTCAATGACAAATTCTTGGTTTAGCCTTGATGTTATATCAGATGACTATCAATACGAGAAGCGGGTTTGCCATGTGTACTGTGGAGCAGTTGTCAACCACAACAACTAAAGCTAAGTAGCCACGAGCTGGTTTGCCCTCTTTAATGTATGCAGCTGTTTTACTTACTGACTGGCAGAACTTGAGCCAGGCAACTCGGCCAGCTGCAATGACAAATAAATAAATCCCTCGCACTCCAGGTAGGAGATAACAAGGGGGGGGGGGAATGAAAATAAACTCCTCTGCCTTAGTGGTGAATCTAATGATGAATAGCATTTCAGACAAAACAGATGTGAACATAGGTTTTTACTTAAGAAAATAATTGAGAAGATATACTGAATAATAATAGAAAACATAGCCCATCTCATAAAAAAACAATTTTTTTTGTGCGTAAAAGTATGCATATTAGATTCTAGCTAATGTTGTCTAAATAATCGCAAGGGAGGCTGTTTTCGCAGAAGACAGGGCACAGGCGTTTGACTAATAAGCCAACTAATCACTGTCAGATAAGAATAGATTGTGATTTGGCACAGTGTGTAAAAGCATCATAGCTGAGACATGGGATAAACAGAAAACTACATTGAGAGAAAACAAAAACAATTGGGGGCATGAAAGGACGAAAATCCGTTAGAATAAGCTCAACCATTCAACTGATCTATATTTACTGACTCCATAACTGGCATTCCACAAAGAAAGCATCAAAACTTAAAAAACAAAGGTGAAACATAGCCTGATGTTATGGAGAACTTCAACCCCAACCACTGAACTCCAGATGCCAGGAGATGGTTTGCTCTCTTTGTCGACTGGAAATCTGGGATAAACTGAAAACCACATTGAAAGAGAAACACAAATTTCACAATGAACGAAAACAAACAGAAATGGGGAATGGAAGGACAAAAAAGCTCAAGTCCCCAACTAGCCTTCTTTTACTGATTCCATAACCGGCATTCCAGAAAGAACGCATGATCACAAAGTAAGAATGGGACATTGTCAACCCCAACCACTCAACTCCAGTAGCCAGGATCTAGTTTGCCCTCTTTGATGTCTAATATCATAGAGAAGGATCACTAAATCCTATACAATATGTTCTTAGTGTGAACTGTGCTTGCCACTTGTCAATCACACCCTGTTTCAGCCTTGATACTAATAAATAATATTAGATGCAGATAACGATACAAGAAGTGGATTTGACATGTACTGTGGAGCAGTGTCAACCACAACAACTAAAGTTAAGTAGCCATGAGCTGGTTTGCTCTCTTTAATGTATGCAGCTGCTATACTTACTGACTGGCACACTTGAGCCAGCCAACTTGGCCGGCTGCAATGGTAAATCAAACTCTTTGCACTTTAGGTAGGAAAAGGTAGGAGAGAACAAGAGAAAAAAAAGAGAAGGGATGGAGGCTCTGTCTCAGTGACAAAATCAATGATCAATAGCATTTGAGACAGAACATAAGTAAAAGAAGATTTTCACTAGAAGAAGAGAACAAAAGTTGCACATTCTTGGGAAGCTACATTGAAGAATAAGAGAAAACATAACTCAGTTGATTATTAAAAGTTATAATTTTTTTTGTGAGTAGAACCATTTATAGTGTATTATAGTTAAGGTTGTGGAAAAAATTGTAGGGGAGGCTGTTTTCCCAAAAGACAGAGCACTAGCATCCAGTTAATCAGCCAACAACTAATCATTGTCAGACAAAATTGATTGTGGTTTGGCTCAGCATGTAAAAGCATGATAGTTAAGACAGCTGGGATAAAGTAAAAACTACATTGAAAGAAAGCAAATACAAATGGGGCATGGAGGGATGAAAAACCGGACACCTGAATAAGCTAAAGCACTCGAGTGGTCTAGGTTTACTGACTCCATAACCGGCATTCCACAAAGAAAGCATCACAAACAAACCACAAGTGAAACATAGCCCAATGTTATATAGCACGGTCCACCCTGACCACTGAACTCCAGATGCCAGGAGGTTGTTTGTTCTCTGTCAACTGGGACAAACTGGAAACCACATTTTGAAAGAAAACAAATATAAATGCAATATTGAAAGATAAACACAAATGGGGCATGAGAGGATGAATACCAGCCTATCTGAATAAGCTTAAGTTCTCAACTGGCCTTTTTTTACTGATTCCATTAAAGTTGCATGGATACGGATACGCGTATCGGTATCGGAAGGATACGGATACGCGGATACGGTAATTTTCTAAGAAACCCGATACGCGGATACGTTTTACTGTTTTTTAATAAATATAGATAACAGCGCATATTAAAATTGTGAAAGAGTGAAAGTAGTAAATTACCTTGCAATAGCAATTACCAGCCAAAGCAAAGACCAGAACTCCGGAAGCATCTACATTCTTCAATTGTCCATTCTCGAGTTCTCCAAGACTCCAAGTCCAGAATTTGCACAAAAAAACCAAGTAACCAACTATCAATCAATTTATTACTAAAACTTGACTACTTAAGTATTCAGTAATCACTAATCAGTAGTAGTTCAGTACATCACCTTGCAGTTCATGCAGCAGCAGCCAGCAAGTTCCTATTGTCTGAACTCTGAACTCTGAAATTGATGCAGCAGCCAGCAAGTTCATGCAGCAGCAGCCAGCAAGTTCATGCAGATGCAGCAGCCAGCAAGTTCATGCAGCAGCAGCCAGCAAGTTCTAAAATTGATAAGTGATAACTGATAACAATAAAACATTGCAATTAATCACTTAAGAGTTAAGACTCTAAGAGTACTATTATTACAGCACAGAAGGTCTGCAGTCTCATCAACTCTCAAATATAGTAGTCTCAAATTTAGAAAATTAATAGAAGGCATTCAGGCTTGCAATTCATGCAGCAGCAAGTTCCTATTCCTCAATTGTTTCATTGTCATCCACAATATCAACCGGCAGCTCATCCAGACCAAAAGACACAGCTTGCAGTTCAGGTTCATCAAGGGACAGATCAGCCACTTCAAGAATGCCAACACCACCAAGTGAATCAAAAGAATCCCCTCCTACATCCCACATCCTTGTCTCTCCTGTCTTGTATGCATCAGTTCTTCTTGACAGATGCCTCAGATTTGAGTGCACAAAGACTAAATCTTCAGCACGCTCTGGAGTTAAGGCATTTCTCTTGACACTATGGACAAAGCTATAGGTGCTCCAGTTTCTTTCACAGCAAGAAGATGAGGCTGGCTGGCTAAGCAATTTCATAGCCAAACACATCAATAAGGGAGCAGATTGTCCATGATTTGTCCACCAAGTCATAGGGGAAACAGCCCATCTATCATGGATTGAGTCAGGATCATTAAAATCTTCTGAACAACTAGAGAACCTTGAGTACTCTTCTTTTACTTTAGCCAATTCTTCTGGCATGGGAAAGAACTTCTTGAAGCAAACCATCCTCATTTTTGATACCTCTTTATCCTTGTGGGGTGGTTCACGGCCAGGACCTTCTTCAATCCACTTTTTGCTATAATATCTACAATTGGCAATGATGATTTTAGTGAATGAAAAAATCTGTACTGACCATTCAAGTCAATGAAAAAATCAGAATGGCAATTTGTACCTTGGATTAAGTGAATGAGCTAAACAATGAAGTGGATTATTTCCTTTTGTCCACCTAGCAATCAATATGTCATAAATAACCGAGTACAGACTTGACTCCTCATCTTCTTGCTTGCCCTCATATCAATATATGACTTTCTTCACTCTCTATCATTGAATCCCACATCTCATAAACTAAGTGAAGACATGGTGTGTCGATTGTCTCATCATACTAATCATTTCATAAATAGGAGTAGTAATCTTAAGAATGTAGTCCACCTTGTCCCACCATACATCACTAAGTATCAAGTCCTTGACAATTTGGGCTGTTGGAGTTGGAGAATCATCTCTGACTTCTCTGTACACACTCCATTTGTCACTAATCACCATTTGTTGGAGGGCTGTTTTTACCTCAACAAACCGCTTCAACATACATACAACAGAGGCAAATCTTGTTTCAAAGAATAGAAAGTAACTTCAAAGGGCTGAACTCATTGAACATTGAAAGTCGCATGCCATGATTCATTATGAAATTCTTTATCATAGCAGCCTCGGTTTTAACATCATACATAAATTCAAGTTCCCCAAGCAAATAATTCTTCATCAGAGGGGTTGTTTCCTATTTTAGGTTCACATATACTTTTCAACATATAAGATTGAGGGTATGCACAACACATGGTGTCCAAAATATGTTATCATACTCAGATTCTATTATGAGACCAAAGCACCTTTGCAATTTAAAAGATTGTCTCAGTAATGATTTGTACTACATTATGTCGACCTACTTCTTCAATTATACCCTTCAACTTCTCAAAGAATGTATTCTTTTGATTTGTACTTGACCTTCACAATTATCACCCTCAAGAACATAGGTGCCTTGTCGAAACAACAACAAAATTGATGATTGGTCGCCTCGAGGATCGACCAACCATCGAGCAGATTGTGACTCCCTTCTGCGCCCATGTGCTCTTTGTGCTCTCCAACAAAGTCTCTATGTGCCTCCTTTCTTGCTTGAAGCCCCTCCCTAACTCTGTTGTAACCAGAATCACATAGCCTTGCATGTTAAGCGGCCGCAAGCAAAGGTAAAGGCTTCTCAAGATATGGATTTCTCGGAAAATTAAAAGATACCCCTCCGTAATAAATTGCTCTACTAATTAAAGCATCCAAGTGCTTACGGCCTTCCAATGCCCAAGCTTTTTCCAATGCGTAAACAGGCCCCTCTTGTTCCTCTTGCTATTGTCGTGAAGATTGCTTGAGGAAGGAGCAATAGGCAAAGAAGCAATTCTTGACTTGGATCTTTCCACCGATTCTTGCACCTTTCAATTTCCTTCCTCATTTCACTAAGCATTTCATATGTAACATTAGGACATTTACCTATTCCCTTTCCTCCCTCTCGAAAGCAAATGAGCTTCAACTCTAGTGTAACTACTCGCTTTTGCATTGGGACAAGACTTGCAAAGTGCCACATAGCATTTCCTCCACCAGTTCTAGGCTTCTCCGAATGGTTATATGATCCCAAAGTGGAGCCTTGATGTCAGATTGTGTTTGTGGCTGCAGATCCTACACTAGCAGCATTGCTCATATTTGGAGACGCCATCTACTCTCTACTCTCTAGTCTATATCGCATACAAGCAAAGCAACACGAACTACACTTCATCAATAAGAGTATAAGACTAACTTCATGACTTCATCAATACGAACTACATACACTAGCAATTTCACTAATGAGTAATGTGACCTAACAGAGTACTGAGACTACTGAGACTATCATCAGATTCGCATACAAGCAAATCAACAAGACCTTGAGCCTAACACGGCGGTGGGTCGTTGGACCATGGAGACCCGGCCATGGTGGGGAGGATTGAGGAGAGTGAAGCCCGACCTTTGAGTACAGAAGCGACGACGCAGCAGAAAGCCGCTCGGATCTCCGTCCCTCTCGCTCCGCAGCAGAGCCGAGGCTTGGCTTGATCACCGTCCGTCCCCGCCAGCAGCAGAGCCGGAAGCCTTGGCATGGATCTCCGTCCGTCCGTCGCTCGCGCAGCAGAGCCGAGGCGCGCATCGGATCTCGTCCGTCCGCGGCCGTGGATGGGGACGAGAGAGAGGAGGAGGATGAGGAGGATTTGGTGGCGGCCGACAGTAGTAGGACGCCGCCGAATGAGGCGAGGCGGACGCTGTCTTCGTCGTGCCGGTGGTGGCGGCGTGCGCGGGTTTGGGCGCGCACGCGCGCGGGGCAAATGCCGTGAGGTCTCCGTAAGGGATCAAGGGAATGGGACCGGTAATGCATCAAGGGCGGCGTGCGGGATTGAGGCTACCTCCGTGGGCTTCTAATGGGCTAGGCCGATCCGGACGACGAAGGATACGTGTCCGTTGGCGTATCCGATTTTAACAAAAATAACACAAAATCGGATACTCGGAGGATACGTATCCTAGGCGTATCGGACACGTATCCGTGTCCGATACGTATCGGATACGCGATACGCGTCTTCAGTGAAGTATCCGTGTAACATAGGATTCCATAACTAGCATTCTGCATTCCTCAAAGAGCGTATCATCGCAAAGTAAAAACCATAAGCGAGACATAGTCCAATGACTATGTGCCATTGTCAACCCTAACCACTGAACTCCAGTAGCCAGGAGCTGGTTTGCCCTCTTTGATATTTGCAGCTGCTAAACTTACTGCGTCGCATGACTAGCGCCAGGCACCTCGGCCAGCTGCAATAAGGAGACATGATCAGTTGACAGGCAAAGGTTTCCAGCTTTAATAGCTCCATCGACACGCTCCAGACAACTGAACAATGTAAGCTACACGCTAAATCTATTTGCATCCTACTCGCAATGCTGCAATTTTTAGACTAATCATGACCTCGCATAGCTTCACGCATCAAAGTTCGTTGCTTTGCCAACACAGATACGACCGAGGAGGGGAGACGGGGTAGTCAGGGGCCAGGGCAGATTACCTCGCACTGGGAGACGAGGCTGGCCTCGGCGACCTCCCAGGCGGCTCGCCAGCTGGCGGCGTCGCGGAAGGCGAGGACGACGGGGCCGTCGCCGGAGGCCGGGGAGGGGACGGGCGCGCGGAGGAGAGGGAGCGGCGGGTCGAAGCGCACCACGGTGGCCGCCGCGGAATAATCTTCCGCCGAGTCGTCGGCACTGCCAGCGAAGGCCATCTCGGGAATCGCCGCCGGGCGCCGGCGCCGGCGGCGGGAGGCGTTGTGAATGCTGGCTATGGTTTGGGAAGTCCCTTGGATTGGAAAAAAATTAGATGGGTGATGGGTCTAGGCTTGGGCCTGGGAGGTGGTAAGGGTTAGTTCGTTCTCTTTTGTTGGGCTCTACGGGGCCCTGGCGCCCTGCAGACTGGTTTCTTCATATCCAAAGTGCTTCAGGCGTTTTGTTTATTTCTTTGTTTTCAGAGCATCTCCAATAATTCCAAAAAAAATGATAAATCAAGGAATTTACCAAAAAGTCAAATTCATTAGAGAACCTTAAAGTTGTCTGCACGTGTCATATAGCCTCTAAGGTCTTAAAATGTAGTTTTAGATCCCTGAAATTAGTTTGGGTCCCATCGAGATCCAAACGTGTGTTTACTCAACCCGAAAGCTGACGTGGCATGCTGACTCGGCGTTTACACTAATATGGCAGATAGGATCCACATGTCAGCGGCAAGACTCGATCTTAGAAAAATCATATATTTTTTATATGAACTCAGATGTAGATGATTTGTATAGGAAAATTATAGCCTCAACGAGACCTGTAACTTTCAAGTTTTGAGTTTTTTCATTTAAGATTGTTAAGATGCTCAAAAAAATATTATTAAAATTCAACAATATATTAATCGTGTACCAAACTTGTGAAATGTCCTAATATGGCTAGAGGGGGTTGAATAGGCTATTAAAAAATTCTACAAAAACACTAGAGCAAAATAGTTAGACAACTAAATGGCACAAAGCGAGTTTTTCTCTAGCTCTACGAGGATTGCAAGTCACCTACCAATATGCTAGTGAATTATGATCTCTATGTCAAGCAAAAGCTATGTCACTACTTTACAACTAGTAAGCTAGCTTGCAAGAGAACTAATTACCACTAGCTACAACTAGAGCTCCACAACTAAACCTACACAAGTATACTACTAAAGTAAATACAAGAGGGGGTAGGAGTGATTATACCGAGCGGGGCAAGTGATGTGTCAATCAATATGAATACCAAATGAATCCCAAGAGACAAGTGACACAAGATTTTTCTCCTGATGTTTACTTGCTTGCTGGCAAGCTAGTCCCCATTGTGATGATCACTCAACTTGGAGGTTCACGCATTAATAGGCATCACACGCCTAACCCACAAAGGGTGCCGCACAACCAACACAAGATGAGGATGCTCAATATCACGAACAATCCACTAGAGTTGCTTTTGGTGTTCCACCAGAGAAAGCACAAGAACCCCTCACAACCAATCGATCAGAGGCTGGAAACAATCACCAATCCCGCTCAACGATCCTCCAAGCTCCAGGCCGGCTAGGTGACGGTAATCACCAAGAATAACAAGAGCTAGCTCAGCTCAATCCGCCCAACTAGTGCCACAAAATGAAAGAACTCGATGCAATGCACTAGAGGCTCTCCAATCCCACCTAAATATAGAAATCAAGTGTGCAAGTGAGCGGAGTATATGCTTTTGTGCTCACAAGGTTTGCTCAGCTGTTTGGGGGGTCCAAGAGAGTGGCCAAGACCGGCTACACCACATATTTATAGCCCCAAGCAAGCCACCCAACCGTTACTCAAACAGCAGCTTTCTATGGGAGAACCGGACAGCCGGTCGGTCCGATGCACCTAACTGTCGAATTTCAACGTCCAACTAGCCGTTGGCTGTCAGAGAGCACCGGACACTCCATCCGGTGGTTGAAGACGAATTATTTCCATGTTAGCAACTCTCGGGAAAAATAGGGCGGTGCACCGGACACCCTGTCCAGTGACCAATTTCACTGAGTCCCGAAGATCGACGCTCTCTGGAAAAATACGGCGGTAGCACCGGACAGGCAGTCGGGTGCCCTGTTCGGTGTACACCGGACGCGGCGGTGCCAGGCCAAAACTTAATTACGCGTACAGCCGGTCGGGACAGGTCCAGGCCACACCGGATGGCCAGTCCGGTGTGCCTAACACCTTGTCCGGTGCCACCCAGTTGGCAGCACTAAGAGCGCAACTTCGCCACTTTCTTCTGCTTTGCAAATGTGCTGACTCCTCAAGTGTTCCACCAACAAGTGCACGTGAGTTAGTATTTTTACAATCATTTTCAAAGGATTTTTCGTTGTGTACTAGGTCTATATGCAATGCATAGTATACAACACCTAGTGGCACTAGATGACCGAGTTGTCCAAATAAGCTCCTCTTTTAATAGTATGTTCATCTATCCTAAATGTGATCACACTCTCTATAGTGTCTTGATCACCAAAACAAAACCCCTATTTATACCTTTGTCTTGAGCTCCATAGGGTTTTGTTTTTCTCTTTCTTCCTTTTTAAGTCGGAGCGCTTGATCACCATCAAGATGTGGCCATCACCATCTTTTTCCATGGTTGCCAGCTAGCTCCACTACTTGGATTGAACCACCCTAACTTATCTACACACTTAGACATATGGTTAGTCCAATAGGTTTCATCAATTAGCCAAAACCAAATTAGGGCTTTCAACTTATCACTTTAGAAAAATTATATCTTTCTTGTATGCGGTCGGATAAAGATACTTTATAAAATTATAGCTCTCGATGAGATCTACATATTCATAGGTTTAAATTTTGTTATTTAAGGTCATTAAGATGGTAAAAAGAATAATATAAAGTTTCAGCAGCATATTAATCGCATACCAGGGCTTGTTGCCTTAGAAAAAGTCATATCTTTCTGGTATACAACAGATAAAGATGCTTTTTATGCGAAAGTTATAGCGCTAAATGAGATCTGCTACTTTCAAGTTTTGAATTTATTTATTTGAATTTATTTAGATTTTTTTTTTTAAATTGATATCATTTAAAAAAAAAATCTAAACAACTCAAATAAAAAGTTGGGATTTTTGGATCAGGACTGAATGTGTCCTAGTTTTGATTTCTACATTTTCGTCATTTTAAACCATAGCAGCTAACGCTGGTACAAACCAGGGGCAAATGGAAGCTTAATTCAAAACAAAACCGTGAGGGCAAAATCACAAAGTTAGAAAAATAGAGTATTGCATTGTAAAGCAGGGCAGAAACACTAAATTCCCATAAAAAAACCTGATGGCCGAAGGAATAGGAAAGATGAATCTATGCTAGTAGCATGCACAGAATCAGTGTGGTTGCTGTGCTTCTGGCGTTCCCAATGGAAAATTGGTTCCGAGTCTCTCCATCATTGCTTACTGTTCCTCTGATGAGTGATCGATGAGCTGTGTCTCCAGACTTGTATTAACATTTGGCTGTTTTAGTCTTTCATAGAAAAGAATGTAGGCCTGAGACCCAAGCACCTCCTCTAGAGAGGCATCTCGGACGTGCTCATCACTTACATAGAACCATGTGCTAGCAGCACCACTCACCGGCTGCTGATACCCAATCCTGCTCGCTCTCAGAAAGGTAATATAGTGTCCTCCATCCAATGTTTGTCCCTCGTACAATGACAGCAACAAGATGATATTTGTAGTCTTCATTTTCTGTATGCCTGAAGATGAGGAAATGACAATTACGAAAGATACAAAATTTATAAATGAAGTTAGAAAGGAACTTCTTTCAGATTCATATGAAAATTGTTTAATTAGTACTAAATGTTATTAGAAAAGAGAGTCATATTGAACTGAATAAACGTGTCCATACCAGGGGTGCATGAACTTCGTTATATCCAGTGTCTCCTCAAAGATCACAGGTTCCCCCAACTTCTGGGTCTTATCATGTGGTGCACGTGGATCATAGTTAAATCTCTTCAGCTGAATAATTAGTACAGGTGGTGCCTTGGTTATTTGACTGCATATCTTCTTTTCCACTTTCTGGGTTTGTTCCACTTGATGTTCATCTTCATTGTTGTCTGGTGCACTTATTTGTTTCTCATCAGGTGGATAGCTGGGTTGCGCCTTTAGGTGTGTTCCACTGTCTGACTGCTCAGTTTGGTTCGTAGAGGCATTTCCAGCAGCAGAAAAACAGTCTGTACAGCGCCAACCCCGGATATTCTCCCGGGCATTGAAGTCCAAGCAGTCCTCAACTGATACTGGTTTCTTTGACGGTATCGCCAAACTGAGATCAAGCTTCTCTCCGTCCTTATATGTGGCGTGCCCACATGCTTTGCAACGTAGATTTTTACCAACCTGGCCATAGAAGAGGGACTCGACCATGCCTGGTTCCTCATCATTCAAACCATCAAGCAAAGAGATGAGCATGATATTGCTGTCTTCCGTCACGCCGCGTTGGAATTTTGAATTGCGTGAGCACATAATATTGAAGAGGTTCTCTGGCACCAGCGGGATGCTGGCATCATTGTTGCCATAGGTTGTCTCCATGAAGAGGTTCTTCAGTTCTTGGCCAAGTGAACCTTTCAGAGGCAGAGCATCTGGTTCTAACATGCTCACACGCATGTTACCAAGTGCAAGGAGGCTCTGCAGAACTGCGTTGAAGTAGCACGTGTTCGAGATTCTTCATCCCTCTAACCACGCTCTGATGAGGCAAGGGTATGGCTCTGCCTGTTACAATGTTCTCACTCTGCACGCTGGCTACCCCTTCACCTGCATCTTCTGCATGCGTGTTTGATCCACCACCACCATTTGTTTTTGTTCTTCCGTGTCCTCCTGATCACTGTGTTCTTCAGTCTGATGATCTATCCATGTGCCATCCACATCTGCACATTCCACATTAATCCCATCCTTTCCATGGACTCCATTCTCCACCTTACCATTCTGCACCTGTGCACCTGCAGATCCCTGCATCAAATCTGATCTAGATGTGTCTGCTTCCTCTTTTATCCCTATTTTTGCATCAGCTTGCTGCATCTCTTGCTTAGTCTGATCACTGCCACTTTCAGTATTGTCGTCCCGAGCTGTTCGTGCTCCAGGGGCATTGTTCTCATCAGGAACATCTTCCACTGGCCACAGTTTGCTCTTCTCAATCCCACAATGCCATAGCAATGCCCAGATGTGGGTAATGAACTCGCCTCCTGACTCGAGGGACTTCTTGTGTGCTGCTGCATTCCAACTAGGGGCAAGGTGTACTAGTAATTCTGCCCATACCTCGGACAGGATCACCCAACGGTCTTCTTCACTCGGAACTGATGAGCTGGTTTCCCAGAATGGCACCTTGTTGCAGAATATTCTCCTTTCCATTACTTTGTCAGCATTCTGTGCTTGTTCTATTAATTTGTCATATTTGCTCTGTAGCGAGTCATGGTCTTTCAGTAATTGATCACGAGCATACTTAATGGTTTCTTGGAGTACTATCTTGGGCACGAGGAAGCTGTCAGGGATCATTTCAGGCTTTGAAACAAGCAGATATGCACAGTACCGCGACAGGCTATTTGCAATGATGTAGCTTTCCTGAAGTTTACCACTTAATTTGTTTTCATCCATAAGATATGATTTGGAGGAGCAGCACGTAGTGAAGCATGACAAGAGATTGCAAAGGAACCCAGGTTTTGTTAGATCGACGCCATTGCCTTTAGCCAGCTCTATCTCACAAAGGCTGGTGGCGATGTGCCATACCAGAATGATGTGAGAGGATGTTGGCAGTTCAAAGCAGGCCCATCTGTATTTCTCCCTCTGTCCTTTCTCTGGCAGTGACTTAATCGCCTTGGCGAGGTAAGCCTTCAGAAGGTGCAGAGAGCGAAGCTTGTCCAGAATAACAGGCTTCAGGCAATCTGGAATACTGATGGCCTCACCTAGCTCTACCCCTTCATCCTTTTTTTCCACCATTCCGACTGTTAGAGTGTGCAGCAGATTCCAAAATCTTGGTTTGCCATCGTACGACTGCAAGAAGACATACTGGTCAATGACACCATGCCACCGTTCGTTAATAATTTTAGATTTGAAGAAGGATAGTATTATTCCCTCTGCAAACCTATTTCTCACACATTTACTCTTGCACCGTTGGTATAAGCATGTGAGGAGTAATCTTGTCCAGTCCGATAGCAAGTAGTTAACTATCTCCCATATCTCCTTGAACATCATGAAAAACATGAATGCCCAAGTGATACTGACGTCGACGTTGAATCCATGCACATGGTGGGTGGTATCACCCTCTGGGGGTTTAATCACCCTGCGGATGTCCACAGAAAGCCAGCATACCACAGCAAAGGTCACCACAGACAGCGCGAGGCTGATGAAAAGTGAAGGGAGACCACACCAGAACACCATCGGGTAGCGGGTGTTGAAGTAATCATTGAGGAAAGCAAGCTGAAGTTCCATGACCCTAAAGGTGCGCATGTCATTCTCCTCCTCAGCAATTCTTGCTCTGATCAGCTTTTGGTTAACGCGAATAGCGTCCTCGTGCAGCGTCACATCTTCAAGCTTGCACCGGAGCAACCTGTACAACGCAAAGGCAAGGGAGAGATCCTTCAAGTCGTCACCCTGACTACTACTGTCGTTGTGGCGTTGCAGAAGGTGGCCATCAGACTGCCAGATTTTGTCCAGTGTGGTGAGTGTATCTATGCTTGTGTTTCTTCTTCTCCTCCGTTGCTGCTTGCAAGGGTCTATACGGAGAACATACTGAGGCTTCTTCAGCGTGACACTTCGCTTTGTTTCTCCATAGACCAGGTATTTGTATCCTTGCATTGTCTGCGGGTCACAGTCTGCATCTCTAAAGTTGCCAGGTTCACGATCAGTTCGCATGTACTCTGAAATGAGGCTTGAACTGTGGCCATGCCACATGGACTGAACCGCTAGATTATGTGTCTGGAATCTGTAGAAGCTCCTCAGTACCTGCACGCTCCAGAGGGACCAGAGAGGGAGCAAAAACTTGGAATCGCTGGATCCGTTCAGGAATCCTACTCCCAAGAGCTTGATTACAATTCTCCACTCAGTGAACCGTCGACCACGTCTGTCAGGAACACCATACCCAGAGATGAAATCGATGCTGTTGCGGAAATTGACAAGAACAATAGCCCACACTGGGAATAACTGATTCTTTATCCTTGCTGTTTTCATGGCTCCAAGGATGTATACCACTATGGAGTCAGACACAGTGTCCAGGATGTTAAAGATGGACATGATAATCGGGCTGTGAAAGCGGCGACGGAAGATGTCCATGATGGACATAGCAAGGAACAGAAATGTGACCGTCACCACCAGGAACTCAATGCGAAGCAAGATGTATGTTTTCTTATTCATCATGATGAATAAGGAGGATACCACAGATCCAGGACCCGCCATTATATTGGCTCGATCACTAGTCTTTCTGAATTGCTGTGCACGGCCTGCAAGACCAAGCTGTTTCCCAAACTGACTCAGAAACATATAGAGATAAATTAAACACACACACAACACACAGACAAAAGCGTGTAATGAGCTTTGTGCACATCATAAATCCACAAATTAAGGAAATATTCGTATATGATAAACAAACTTGATCCCCGAGATTAATTAGATCACAACATGCAGGTTTAGGTTGATACCGCCAACTCGATCTCTCCTAATTAATCATCATTTGTATGCAATATATATGATCATCCAAACCTACTACTACTACTACTACTAGTGAAATCAGTGGAAAACTGCACGCACCCCCATCATATTTCATTGAGTCAATCATGTAGGCGTCCATGAAAGCTGAAACTATGCTTATAGTGCAAGGTAATCGTTTCATACCTGGATCCTCAGTAGGTAGCTGCTTTGCAGGGGCGGGCCCAGGCCTAGGGCCACTAGGGCTATGGCCCTAGTCGTGGCCCAAGTAGAGCCCAGAAATACCCCCTGTGAATTTGGCCCGACAGCCCAGCAAGCACCGATCGTTGTCTCTCGCCCGACGCGCTCCTCTCTGCGTTGCTCGCGAGTCGTAAGTTTCAGAGTCGCGCCGCTGCCCTTCTCGCCCTCTAGGTCGCGCCGTCAGCTCGTCACCACCGCTCGCAGCTGCCGGCCTGCCGCGCCTTCGCTCCGCTCCGCCAGACCGCCGCGGCGCGGCCCCCACTCCGGCCTCCGGTGCTGCCTGCACGGCCCCGCCGGCCGCCGACGCCGCCCTGCTCGATCTCTTGCGGCCTGCGCTCCTCCGTCGCCAGCCGACAGCCGGACGCCGCCCCCGCCCCCGCCGGCCCGCCCTGCTGCCCCCGGCTCAGCGCCACTCTGGAGCAGGCGAGCAGCCTGTAGCCTGCAGCAGTGCGGGCGTGCAGGTCCGCCACTGGCAGCTTGGAGTTGGAGAGATCTGTGGACGAACGACGAGAACTGGTTGCCGATGCCAGACCGGCGTTTCTCTCTAGGGATGATGTGACCTCAGTTGATTGGGGCAACGGCCAACCAAATGAGTCCGCCTTGACGAGATAGGTGTCGTGGTTGGTCGATAAATAAATAAGGCGTCGTTTAAATTGCAAGTTTTTTTACTTTTTTTTTATCGCATTAAATTTTTAACACAAGTATGGAGTATTAAACGTAGATAAAAAAAATAACTAACTACACAGTTTAATTGTAATTTACGAGATGAATCTTTTAAGTCTAGTTAGATCATGATTAGATAATAATTATCAAATACAAACGAAAATACTACAATATCAAATACTGATTTCTAACTCCAATCTAAACAAGACCTAAATGTGGCTTATAACCACAAGTGCTAACAAACAGGAGGGCAAAAAGCTGTCAGCGCGTGACGCGAACTCAAACCGTGTCCACTGTTTCAAAAAAAAACTCAAACCGTGTCTACTTTTCAACACGTCACTTTGTGGTCCAGTTACCGCCTGGTCGATGATTTGTATTACCTCCGTCCGAAATTACGAGACGTTTGATTTTTTTAACCTAAGTTTGATCACTTGTCTGATTTAAAAAATTTATACAAATATAGTCAAATTTAAATCATTTGTCTTGTTCGTTTGGCTAATAAGTCATGACTGAAAGTACTGTTGGCTGATTTGTTGTGAGAGAAAAATACTGTTCGTTGACTGAAAAAGTACGGCTTATAAGCAAAACGAACAGGGCAATTCTCGAAGAACTTTTATTAATAAAGCAAGCCACGACAAAAGAAATAATATTTTGCACAAATTTTTGAATGAGAAGAGTGGTCAAACTTAGTGTCAAGAAAATCAAACGTCTTATAGTTTGGGATACAGGGAGTAGCTTATGGTTAGGGTGTGTTTGGTACACTTTCTACTGTCAAACTGTTTTCAGTTTTTTTTATCAAACGGGTCTAGATAAAACAGCTTCTTCATAAAAAACTGTTTTTTCAACTCTTCTATAAAACTGATAAAACAACTTTCTCCCTAAAAGCTATTTTTCAGCTCCTCTTATATGCACGTATCTCTAGGTGAAGCTATGTGAAGCTGAAAATATTAGCTTCTCATATCTTTCTCTCAGCTATCTACCTGAGAAGGTGTTTTACCAAATGTTTATGAAAACAGATTTAGCTTCACCGATCAAGCTATTTTGTGGAACTGAAACTAAAAAAACCGTGAAGCTAAGATGTACCAAACAGGTCTTTAGTCTCCTATAGGCAGATGATAGTGCTATTAGTCTTGTGGACCAGCATGCTCATGGAGTCGTGACTAGCACCTTCATTTAGACCTCTTAGGTAGCGTTTGGTTGGGAGTCAAGACGGGGTGGAATGATCCCGTCTCTGATTTCTAGGACGGAACGACTCTATTTTCTGTTTCGTTGAAGAGGGATGGAACCAACCCATTTTATGTTTGGTCCGAGGACAGCAAAAGCAGGATCACCCACTAGCAGGTGGGGTCGTCCATTTGTCAGGTTTGTTTTTCTTTTGTTTGTTTCTTTGTCCCCAGATCAAAATTTCCGCACTGATCACGGCTTCAGAAATTCCGCCCACCGCCGCCCACCCCACCGCCACCACACCGCCACCAGAGTGGTCGGCCTTGCTGCCCCATCTGCCGAAGTCAGCCCACCTCACCTCGCTTTCGCCGGGCGCCTCGCCGCTAGTCGAGTCACCGCCCCGCCCCATCCACGGAGTGGGCCCGCCGCCGCCTCGCTTCGCCTCTGCGCCCGCCCGCCCGCCACCCCTGCTGCCCCGCCGCCGCCACCGCCACGAGTCGCTCGCTCCCTTTGTGGAAGTCGTCGCCCACCGGAGTTGCCCCCCACAGAACGAGGCCGTGGCCAGAGCTCGTCGGGGCCGGTGGTGGAACCCGCGCTGGCCATCCTCTCTACTCTCCCTTCTCCCCTGCGTCGTGCATGAGCCGGCGTCCTAGGTGGGACGGCTCCCGTCCGTCAAAACTTTGGGGGTGGGGTTGCCCTGGACCTTCAGCGAATATTCCCATCTGAGGTGACTCTACCCCTGAGTGACTCCCAACCAAACACGGGCTAGGTGGGATATCCCACTTGGGATGATCCCGTCCTCGCTACCAAACACACGGTTACATTCCAATTGAAAATTTGGCAATTACATTGCGCCATGGGTAGACGGAGCAGACCCAAGGGGGAAAAGTAGATGACGTTCACCATGTGCTTGTTTTTGGAGCAGAAGATATCACTTTCCAAAAGCATCAGGGAAGCGGTTTGCGTTACACAACATAGATTGTGGGAAGGCGCTTTGCCTAACAAGTGAACTATTGTGGGAGCAGGGTCGGTGTTGTCGTTGTGCGTACTCATTGGTCGAAGGCCCTTGGCTGCCATGGAGTAGCTTTAGTGGTCCCTACAATGAGCCAAACAACAAATCCTTCTGGGTTGGGGATTTAGTGTGGAAAACTATTCTTCTACGGCCAGAGACGAAGAACAATAAGTTTGGCAATTGGTTACTAAGCTATGAAGGTCCAATAAAGGTGATCAAAGTGATATTTCGATAATACATATATGCTGGAGACATTGCAAGGTGATTGTCTCCCTAGAGTGATTAACGGGAGGTGAAAGGATCAAGATGCCCAAGAGAGAGGTGAATTGGGCTAATTCTAAAATTCTTTGCAATAATTAAACACTACACTTAGCCCACTTCACCCCTTGTGCCTAAAAAGTGTTTCTAATGTTCTACCGCACAAAAGTTTTGCAACCTAAGTCCTAATCCTACTCTAGCATGGCAATTCTATGAATGTAAAGACAAGAATTGAATTGCTCAAAGTAAAGAGAGAGGGAGGAACACGGCGATGTTTTGCCGAGGTATCGAAGAGTCGCCACTCGCCACTAGTCCTCGTTGGAGCACCCGCGCAAGGGTGTAGCTCCCCCTTGATCTGCGCAAGGATCAAGTGCTCTCTACGGGTTGATTCTTCGACACTCCGTCGCGGTGAATCACCCACAACCGCTCACAACCTGAGTTGGGTCATCCACAAGCTCCACCGGATGATCACCAAACTCCCAATCACCACCAAGCCGTCTAGGTGATGGCGATTACCAAGAGTAACAAGCAAGAACTCTCACTTGACCACAACAAGCCTAATGAGAAGGGTGGATGCACACTTGCTACTCTCTTTCGCTAGTGAGGCCTTAATCTTGGATTCTCAAATCTCAATCACCTCATTAGACTCTTGCACTCCTTGGCACTCTCAAGGGTGTTTCTTAGCTGTTGAAATGGGCAAGAGTACTCCCTCAAATGAATAGAGGAAGTATTTATACACCCTCATTCAAAACAAACCGTTATGTGCCTCTGCGGGGTGACCGGACGCTCCGGTCAAGGTGACCGGACGCTCTAGTCAGTTCACCCACCACTGAGCCATTTAAGTTGTGATTGGACACTGACCAGCGTCCGGTCAGCACAGATCGGACACGTCCGGTCATGAAAACCGCTCTCTGGAACATTACTGAAGTTGACCGGACGCTGGCACTCAGCGTTCGGTCGCTTTTCACTCAGCGTCTGGTCCCACCAGACAACTTCTGCTTGATCAAATAAACTGATCGGACACTACTGCCAGCGTCCGGTCAGATCAGAACTAGCATCCGGTCAACATTTGACCCTCCATTCACTTCCAACTCGCAATCATATGAGAATGAAGTTTTCTCCAATTGATCTTAGGGCTACTTAGGAGCTACCTAGTGCTAGATTTGACAAGTGTGCACCACACCTAACCCACTAGACTCACCTAGGTCAAGCTACTAGTCCATACCCCCCTTAATAGTACGGCCAAAGGAAAAACAAAGTCCTAAACTACTCTAAGTGTCTCTTCAACACCAAACGACACTTAAAACTAGTCCATTCTTAACCTTGTCGTCCATTCTTGGAAAACCGAAATGATTTTCATCGTAGGGGCATGACAACCATGATTGTCCAATCAATTTGCTATTATCATGACCTAACTTAATTGCCTCTATAAAATACACATTAGTCATAGTAATCACGTATTGTCATTAATCACCGAAACCCAACTAGGGGCCTAGATGCTTTCAATCTCCCCCTTTTTGGTGATTGATGACAATACAACCTCGAGTATGTAAAAGAGATGAGGTTTTCAACATGCTTGGTTCATATAAGCATGTGACAATAAGAACAAAAGAGTTAGGCAAGCTTATATGACCCAAGCCAACATGATATACTCAATAGATATGAAATAAGTATGAGTACAAGAAATAAAGCTCATTTGCATCGGAGTAAAAATGCGGAAGCAAACCAAATGAGCATAATGAAGTGACATGACATATATCAAGATCAAAGTAGAGAGCACACATGTCACATATCACATAAATATCTTATATCACATTAATATCACGATCACACGTATGTAGTTCAATGCATGAAAGTAAACATGAATGCATAATAATGTATCACACATAAAAAGCCAAATGTAATAAATAAGCTCTCCCTATGTCTATCATACTCGATCCCTCTCCCCCTTTGGCGTCAAACACCAAAACCTAAGGGTCTGTCGGCGGGGCAGGAGCAGACGAGTCGGGCGCTGAGGTGCGGTGAGCGATCTAGAACTATGTGCCATCATCCTCTGATCCTGAGCTCTGAGCTGTATGGTCCTCTATCGCTAGAAGTGATGCTGAAGTGGTCTGGGTCTGCTGTGGAACTGGCGCTGCCTATGACTCTACAGGTATCACTGAAGCAGGTGGCTCTAATGATGCAACGGATAAAGGGAGTGTCTCTGTGGTACCGGTAACAGGAGCAGCTGTAGTAGGAGCGAGAACTCGCAACTCTAGCGGTGTAGGCTGCCCTGTCAACTCACTGAATGTCGCACCGAGGCTCCTAGAGACTGGGGTGTCTGGCACAAGCAACGATGAACTCTGAGCCGGTGTGAAGCCCGTATGTAGAGGTGTGAAATACGGGGCTGGCACTGCTGAGGCAAACCACTGGGACACCTGCTCTGTATGTGAATCAAACTGTGGAGCTGGCTATCCCTGACTTTTGAACCCACTGGGCTGTAAAGCTGGAGTCATTGTAGTGGTAGTAGGCTAGCTGATCTAGGGTGTAAGCTATGGCGGTGGAGCCCCAATAGCAGTAACTACATGCTACATGAATCCAAGTAACTGCTGCTGAATGAGGAGCTGCTGCTGCTGCATGGCCTGCTGCTGTCGCTGGAACTCATCCTGTCGGGCCTGAACCTGTGCAAGTGCAGCTGCGGTCTCTTGGGCCTGGCGAGCCTAATCCTACCTCATCCGCTCAAGAATAGCAAGTATAGCAGGATCTGTCTGTGGTGGAGCTGAGCTGGAGCCACTGGCCTCACCGTCATATCTTCGAGGAGGCATCTAAGGGATAGTCTAGTAGTCATCATCTGAACTATCACTAGGGTCGCTCTCGACCATACCCTCCTGCTGAGCATCTAACTGCTCCTCCTCTGTCGCTGCAATGCCCCTGATGATCTCATCCTACTGGGCTGTAGACTCTGGCACCTCTAGGCGGCGACAAGACTGACTAGGTGTCCTCACTGCACTGTGGTGGAGCATCTGAGTCATGTTATAAGCTAGAAACTCTGTAGTAGCGCCAGAATACTCTGCCAACATCTTAGGAGGCCTCACTATAACTGCCCTGTGAATCAGAAATATAATCCAGTGAGCATACGACAACTGCCTATGACCTCTGGATCCCTCTACAAGTGTATCCTCCATCTTAGAAAGAACGACATCCCATACATCAAACACTGTCCGCTGAATCAGAGAGTTCAGTAGCCATAACTGAATGCGAGTCAACCCCTTGCGATATCCCATCCTCGGTAACATGGTCCTCCTCATGATAGCATCAAGCAGTCTAGCTGTAGGAGTAAGATCCCTAGGTGTCCTGCTCGATCCCTCATCAAAAGGCTCTATGAAGCAGGGTTGAACCAAATCAGTAGGAGGCACAAGACCGCCGTGAGGGCGTCTAGGAGGCTCTATATGACCATAGCAAACCTCATGTAGCCAGATGGGTGACTCCTGAAGCCTGAGTATCTCTCTGACCCTAAAGCTCATAAGCCTATAGTCTCTGCCTCTGAATGCAAAGTGAATGAATCTGTGGCCCAGGTCGATCCAAAGCGTAGCATAGAACTCACGGACCCGAGATGGAACATATCTGCCTATCCGTCCAAGTAAGTCTGTCAACCCTGGTAGATAGATAGATGAGGGCAGATCTGCTCTCCTGCTGCTGCTACAATGGCCTCAATAGAACAAACCCTCTGAGACCTGAATGCAACCCCATTGTTAAGATATGCATTATAGAAATCCTCCTGCAGTGGTGTATAGAAACCCTCTGAAGCACGCTCATCCCTCCTCGGTGGGAACCAGTCCTCGAACTGCACAAACCTGAGCTGCTGCACCTGCTTGGCCATGGTGGCCCTCAAATCCAGGTGAGTCACTTGAGGCGAACCCTGTGGTCTAGGAGGTGAACGAGAACCCCTCCGCTGTGTCTCTAGCCTTGGTGTCACCTAGGTACGAGTACGACTAGAGCGGCATAACTGTGGCTGAGATGCCGGCTCTATCTCCTCCGTCTGCTCTCCCTCCTGAGTCTGCTCTGTCTACTGCTATGGCTCCCCCTGAGGCTGAGTCTCCTCCAAAATGACACGCCGTCCCTCAAGCATGATAGTCCCAGCTGGACTACCATGACGACGCTCAACCTGCTCTACAGCGGCCCTCTGTGCTAGTGAAAGCTAATCTATAATGACAACACTACTCCTAGCACCTCCTCTCTAGGCATGCTCTATGGCAGCTGCAACTGTTGTTGCTCTCTCAGTATTAGCATCTGCATACTTCCTCTTCTTTGTTGCTAGCTTCTTTGCCTTGCCTTTCACCTCAGCAGGCAAGCGAGGCGGAGGCCTCGGATCCTCATCACCTGGACCACCTCCAGCGTTCTTGACACGTGCCATTGCTAGAGCTGAAAAGAACAACTGCCACTAACAACAATCAACTGCCAACTGTCACTTCCGAGGCTTGGCCTCGATCTGTACTCGCGAGCTTGGCCCCAAGTTAACTGACAACTGCCAAAGTTACCTCAACAACACTGACTTGCTACACGATGGAATAGTTTAGATATATGAATAATTTCAATATACATCTAAAGATACGAAACCCTAAGAAGCAAGCAATAGATACAAAATTAGAGATGATGGCTTGCTACCTGACGAACCGACGATCCGAATAGCAGAGGAACGGAACATGAGGGCACCACCAGGAAAACGCCTAGGGTTAGGGTTCTAGTGAGTCAATGCGACTCATCGACTAGAGCTGGTTGCTCGCACGGCAAGGCAGAGGTGCTTGTGGGCGGCGCTAGGGCACTAGCGCGGCGTGGATGCGGTGAGGGTGGTGCGGCACGGCGGTGCTCGGTCAGACGGCATGGGCGCACGGAGCTGTGGCATGGGCGTGGACGGCGTGGGCACGGCGGTGCAACACGGCTGCACGGGATACGGCGCTGGAGGCGGCGCGGCAGACAGTAAGGAGAGGGTGCGGCGGCTGCGGTGCGGGAGCGGCGAATCAATGCGGCGTGGCTAGGGCATAGGAGCGCGTCGACTTGGATGAGCGGCGACGATGTCGGCGTGGGCGCGTGGGATTAGGTCTAGGCGCTGCGATTATATGGTGGCTCACCCATGATGGAAAAGGAAATGGAGAAGAGTTTTAGATCCGCATGGCTTCTACTGACCAGATGCTCCGGTGGCAACGATCGGACGCTACCACCTAGAGTTCGGTCGACAACAGAGAGGTCCAAAACCCCTCAAGTCGCGACCGGACGCGTCCGACCACTACTGACCGAACGCAGCCAGAGTTCGGTCGATCCTTAGATCTTCTTCTTCACTTGACCGGACACAGGGACGTCATCTGACCGGACGTAGGGAAAGAACTGTTTCAGCGTCCGGTCACTCCTTCGCAGCAACGGTTCACCTCCTATGAATTGACCGAACACAGGGAGCAGAGTCCGGTCCAGCGTTCGGTCACTCTTTTTCTACAGATCTTCAATGTTCCTTCGTGCTGCCTGTTCCCAATCAAGGCCCAACTTCAATAAGACTCAAATAAACACTAATTGGGACTAATGTGAGTGACCTCTCTCAAACCCTCAAATTTTTCAAAAATATTTTGCCTTAGGCTATAATTCTTTTTAAGAAAATAGGCAATAAAAGGGTAATTTGAAAGGAAACGACAAAACAACACACATACATATGTAATGCAATATTTGAAAGTAATTCTAGTTGCTTGTCAAGTTTGATCCATGGTTAAGCTTCTTCGCACGCTTTTCTGTGGTTATCTTAACCATGTTAGACAAGCCCTAAGTGCATTACCAAAATATAAACATGTTGTATATTACAATGCAATGCAAGGGACAACACAAGCTCATTATTTAGTGAAGTTACTAAAATCAAGCACATTGAGCTCATTCCTTAACCGGCAAAATGTCGCCTCATCTAGCGGTTTAGTAAAGATATCCGCCAATTGATCCTCGGGCCTTGCACCTTCTAGTGAAATATAATTTTTAGCCACATGATCTCTAAGAAAGTGATGGCGGATATCTATGTGCTTGGTGCGAGAATGTTGAACCGGATTATTAGCAAGCTTTACCGCACTCTCATTGTCACACAAAAGCGGTACCTTTTCTAGAACTACACCATAGTCTAACAAAGTTTGCTTCATGTAAAGTATTTGTGCACAACAAGCACCCACGGCAATGTATTCCGCTTCTTTGGTGGACAAAGCCACACTATTTTGCTTCTTAGAGGACCAAGACACAAGTGATCTAGCAAGCAAATGGTACCCTCCGGATGTGCTTTTCCTATCAACTTTGCAACCGGCATAATTCGAATCGGAATAGCCAACTAATTGAAATCTAGCTCCTTTGGAATACCAAAGACCAATGCTTGGTGTGTGCTTAAGATACCTAAGGATTCTTTTAACGGCAATCAAATGAGCTTCCTTAGGATTAGCTTGAAATCTAGCACACATACACACACTAAACATGATGTCGGGCCTAGATGCGGTTAAATATAACAAGCTACCAATCATAGAGCGGTAGAGAGTTTGATCAACCGTTTTACCTCCCTTATCTAGGTCGAGATGTCCATTAGATGGCATTGGTGTCTTGATTGGCTTACATTCATCCATATTGAACCTCTTGAGAAGATCCTTGGTATACTTTTCTTGAGAGATAAAAATCCCTTCTCTCATTTGCTTGACTTGAAAACCAAGAAAGAATGTAAGCTCTCCAATCATTGATATCTCGAACTCCTTCGACATCAATTCACCAAACTCTTTGTAAGAATCTTCATTTGATGATCCAAATATAATATCTCAACATATACTTAACAAATGAAGATCTCTCCATCAAGCTTCTTGGTGAATAGTGTGGTGTCGACCTTCCCAATGGTGAAGCCCTTCTCAATGAGGAAATCCTGAAGGCATTCATACCAAGCTCTTGGGGCTTGCTTAAACCCATATAGGGCCTTGGATAACCTATAAACATGATTAGGATATCTAGGGTCTTCAAACCTAGAAGGTTGATCAACATAGACTAGTTCATTTATAAAGCCTTTTAAAAATGCACTTTTCACATTCATTTGATATAGTTTCATTTCATGATGCGATGCATATGCAAGGACGATACGAATGGCTTTAAGTCTTGCAACCGGTGCAAAGGTCTCTCCAAAATTCAAACCTTCAACTTGAGAGAACCCCTTTGCAACTAGTCTTGCCTTGTTCCTCACAACAACACCTTGATCATCTTACTTGTTGCGGAACATCCACTTTGTTCCAATGACTCTTGCACCTTGTGGTCGCCCTTCAAGAGTCCAAACTTCATTGCGGGTGAAGTTGTTCAACTCTTCATGCATGGCATTTATCCAATCGGAATCTTGAAGAGCTTCCTCTACATTCTTAGGTTCAACACAAGAGACAAAAGAGTGATGTTCAATAAAAGAAGCAAGTTTTTTAGATCGAGTCATTATACCCTTTGATGGACTCCCTATGATGAGATCTTGTGGATGAGCTTGTAGTAGAGGTGTATTCCTTGTATCAACCACTTGAGGGAGAGGTTGTGGAGCATCAACATCTTGAGCTTGTGCCACCATTTGATCATGGGAGACATGAGTATCTTCATTTTCAACTCTCCCATCTTTTTCACCATCTTATGGTACATTTGATGAAGAAGGTGGATCAATCACTTGTACATCATCTCCATCATCTTTAAGCTTGATGTCTTCAACCAGAATGTTCTTCATAGCCTCTATCAATGGTTCATCACCTACATCATCAAGATTCTCATGTGCTCCTTGGGAGCCGTTAGATTCATCAAATTCCACATCATATATTTCTTCAACCAAGCCGGTGGCATAATTAAATACTCGATATGCTTTAGACTTTGATGAGTAACCAACAAGAAAGCCAATATCACAACGCCTTTGAAACTTCCCTAGGTGTTGCCGCTTCTTGTAAATGTAGCATTTGCAACCAAACACCCGAAAGAATGAGACATCCGGCTTCTTCCCATTGAGCAACTCATAAGGTGTCTTGCCAAGAAACTTTTAAAGGAATAGACGGTTGGATGCATAACATGCGGTGTTGATAGCTTCCGCCCATAGAGCTTTGGGTGTGTTGTACTCATCAAGCATCGTTCTTGCAAGTGTAATGAGTGTCCGGTTCTTTCTCTCTACTACACCATTTTGTTGAGGAGTGTATGTTGCGGAGACCTCATGCTTGATTCCAACTTCATCACAATAGGCTTCAATGTTTGTGTTGTCAAACTCTTTACCATTATCACTCCTAATCTTCTTGAGCTTCACTTCAAACTCATTTTGTGCTCTCTTGGCAAACTTCTTGAAACATGAAGCAACCTTGGTTTTGTCATGAAGGAAGAACACCCATGTATATCTTGAGTAGTCATCAACAATCACAAGACAATAAAGATTTTCTCCCAAACTCTTGTATGTTGTTGGTCCAAATAAGTCCATGTGAAGGAGCTCTAGCACTCTTGTTGTTGACATGAAAGTTTTTGTAGGATGAGTGTTTGCAACTTGCTTGCCGGCTTGACATGCACTACAAAGCTTGTCCTTCTCAAACTTCACATCCTTCAACCCTCTCACCAAATCATTCTTCATAAGCTTCTTGAGTGAGCTCATTCCAACATGAGCAAGTCTTCTATGCCATAGGCACTCAAGTGTTGTTTTGGTGAATAGACATGTCTTCAAATTAGCATCTTCAGAGGTAAAATCTACTAGATATAGGTTGTTGTATCTAAATCGCTTGAATATAACTTGATCATCATCTTTCTTAGATACAACCACTTCCTTCTCGGTAAACAAACATTAGAAGCCAAGATCACACAATTGTCGAACGGATAGCAAGTTAAAACTCAAGGAAGCAACATATAGCACATTTGAGATAGAATGATCATTTGATATTGCCACTTTGCCCAATCCTTTGACTTTGCCCTTTGAATTATCTCCAAACGTGATTCTTTCTTGTCCATCTACTTCTTCATCTAGTGAGATGAACATACGTGGATCACCGGTTATATGCTGTGTGCAACCACTATCAATTACCCAATGACTTCCACCGGTCTTGTAGTTCACCTACACACAAGAGATCAAGCTTGTTTAGGGACCCAAACTTGTTGAGGGCCCTTGACTTTCTCTACAAGTGACTTTGCAACCCAAATTTTCTTAGGCCTATTCTTGTTGGGAGGTCCTAAGAACATGACTTTCATTTTACCACTAGAATTCTTTCTAAGCATGTAATGAGCATTGAAAGCAAAAGGTCTAGCATGCTTGGGCAAGGGTTGTGGTGGTGGAGTTTGACACTCATGGGCAAAGTGACCTTCTTTGTCCACACTCAAAACACCTCTTTGGCTTTGGCTTTGACTTATGTTGTTGTTGTTGTTGAGCTTGAGCCTTCTTCTCTTGATTTGCCACATATCCAATGCCAATTCTATCCATATTCATGACGGTGTTTATGAGTAGCTCACTTTCGAGAGATTTGCCTCTTGTAAACTTGCTCAACTCAATCTTGAGATGTTCTTTCTCCAATTTGAGCTTCTTGTTCTCTTCTTTGAGTGCATCATGATTCTTCTCATTCTTGAGTCTCTTATTTTCTTCTTTGAGCTTTTTATTCTCAAGAATCAAATCACCATCATGATAAAGAGTCTCTATCACTATAGTGATGGTGGTTGTTAGCTCTTCAAGATCATTCTTAAGTTTCTCATTCTCATTCTTGATCTTGACATATTCATCATAGTTATCGGACTCAACCACTTGCTTGCCTTTGCTACTAGAACCTTGCTCAATGCTCTCAATAATCAAATCATCACATAATGTAGCTATATCAATCTTAACAACATGGTTAGTAGCATCATGCGGCTCATTGGATAAAAACTCTTGAGAGATAACAAGATTATCATGATTAATCTTAAGTTTGGTATACTCTTCTCTTAGCATGTTGTGGCTAGTGATGAGCTCATTATGTATCTCCTTAAGTTTATCATATTTTTCTTTAAGCTCTTTCTTAGAAGATTTGAGCTCCTTGAGTTTGGATGACATAGCTTCATTTGCTTCTCTAAGCTCAACACTAGCCTTTTCTGCTATGTCACATTTAGCTAAAAGAGAGTCATTCTTAAGTTCAAGCTTTTCATTCTTAGCTCTTGACTTTCTAATGATCTTAGTGTATTGATTTAGCAATTTAACAAGATCATCATATGAAGGTGATTCAAATTCATCATCATCACTATCACTATCATCATTGCTAGCATGATCATCACCACTACTATCATCATCATTTGATACCTTTCATTTACCCTTGGCCATAAGGCATAGGTGTGTAGAGGATGATGGCGGTGGTGTTGGTGAAGATGATGAAGAGTCATTCACAATGGCGGCCACCTTCTCATTTTCACTATCATTATCGGATAAGCAACTTGATGAATCAATATCCGTGAGCCAATCACCGATGATGTAATCCTTTCCATTTTTCTTCTTCTTGTGGAAGTCCTTCTTCTTATATGGCTTGTTTTTCTTCTTCTCATCTTCATCTTCATTACTTGAGTCATCTTTATTGCCCTTGTACTTCTTGTACCTGTCTTTCTTGGGCTTGGTGCATTGATGTGCCAGATGACCAAGTTCTCCATAATTATAGCAATCCATATTGGAGATTGGCTTCCTTCTAGTGCTAGTGAAGAACTTCTTTTTCTTGCCATCAAACTTGACGCCATTCTTGTTGAGCTTCTTTAGCATCTTGGTGGTTCTTCTCACCATGAGAGCAAGACTTGCATCATCAACTTCATCATCACTTGAGCTATCATACTCAATTCTTGCTTTGCCCTTCTCTTGGCTAGCCTTGAATGCTAAGTCTTTGTCTTTCTTCTTGGTAGAGGATGATCCATCTTGTGGTGTGATGTGCATGTACATCTCATGAGCGTTGATCTTTCCCAAAATTTGAGTTGGTGTAGCGGTGGAAAGATGACCTTGATGAAGCACGGTCACAATGTGCCCATATTTGTCAATGGAGAGGACACTCAAGATCTTTCTTACAACATCTGATGGTTGCATTTGTGTAAGTCCGAGCCCATTGACTTCCTCTACAAGAACATTCAAGAGTGAGTATATTTCATTAGCACTCTCTTTAGGAAGCATCTCAAAAGAATTAAGCTTTTTCATTATGAGATGATAGCGTTCCTCACGCTCGCTCTTAGTTCCTTCATGGAGCGCACAAATGTCCGACCATAGTGCATGGGCGTCCTTGTGGTTCCTCACCTAGTTAAACATATCTTTGCAAAGGCCTCTAAAGATGGTGTTTCTAGCCTTTGAATTTCATTTTTCATAGTTCACTTCATCGCCTTGAAGGTGCGTGGGATCCCTAGGTTTTGGGAAACCTTGAGAGGCGACTCTAAGAATTCCAACATCTAGAGCTTCTAAATACGCATCCATGCGGATTTTCCAATACGGAAAATCATCTCCCTCAAAGATAGGAGGAGGTCCATCCCCGTAGGACATCTTTCTCTAGGCGGTTAAGCCTAAATATGTGAGCACGAGGCTCCGATACCAATTGAAAGGATCAAGATGCCCAAGAGGGGGGGGGTGAATTGGGCTAATTCTAAAATTCTTTGTAATAATTAAACCCTACACTTAGCCCACTTCACCCCTTGTGCGTAAAAAGTGTTTTTAATGTTCTACCGCACAAAAGTTTTGCAACCTAAGTTCCAATCCTACTCTAGCATGACAATTCTATGAATGTAAAGACAAGAATTGAATTGCTCAAAGTAAATGCTCAAAGTAAAGAGAGAAGGAGGAACACGATGATGTTTTGCCGAGGTATCAGAGAGTCGTCACTCCCCACTAGTCCTCGTTGGAGCACCCACGCAAGGGTGTAGCTCCCCTTGATCTGCACAAGGATCAAGTGCTCTCTACGGGTTGAGTCTTCGATACTCCGTCGTGGTGAATCACCCACAACCGCTCATAACTTGAGTTGGGTCATCCACAAGCTCCACCGGATGATCACCAAACTCCCAATCACCACCAAGCCGTCTAGGTGATGGCGATCACCAAGAGTAACAAGCAAGAACTCTTACTTGACCACAATAAGCCTAATGAGAAGGGTGGACGCACACTTGCTACTCTCTTTTTGCTAATGAGGCCTTAATCTTGAATTCTCAAATCTCAATCACCTCACTAGGCTCTTGCTCTCCTTGGCACTCTCAAGGGAGTTTCTTAGCTGTTGAAATGGGCAAGAGTACTCCCTCAAATGAATAGAGGAAGTATTTATACACCCTCATTCAAAACAAACCGTTATGTGCCTCTGCGGGGTGACCGGATGCTCTGGTTAGTTCACCCGCCACTAAGCCATTTAAGTTGTGACCGGACACTGACCAGCGTTCGGTCAGCACTGACCGGACACGCCCGGTCGCGAAAACCGCTCTCTGGAACCTTACTGGAGTTGACCAGACGCTGGCACCCAGCGTTCGGTCGTTTTTCACTCAGCGTCCGGTCCCACCAGACAACTTCTGCTTGATCAAATGAACTAACCAGACTCTACTGCCAGCGTTCGGTCACACCGAAACTAGCGTTCGATCAACATTTGACCCTCCATTCACTTCTAACTCGCATGTAGTTTTCTCCAATTGATCTTAGGGCTACTTAGGAGCTACCTAGTGCTAGATTTGACAAGTGTGCACCACACCTAACCCACTAGACTCACCTAGGTCAAGCTACTAGTCCATACCCCCTTAATAGTATGGCCAAAGGAAAAACAAAGTCCTAAACTACTCTAAGTGTCTCTTCAACACCAAACGACAATTACAACTAGTCCATCCTTAGTCTTGTCGTCCATTCTTTGAAAACTGAAATGATTTCCATCATAGGGGCATGACAACCATGATTGCCCAATCAATTTGCTATTACCATGACCTAACTTAATTGCCTCTATAAAACACACGTTAGTCATAGTAATGACGTATTGTCATTAATCACCGAAGCCCAACTAGGGGCCTAGATGCTTTCAATCTCCTCCTTTTTGGTGATTGATGACAATACATCCTCGAGTATATAAAAAAGATGAGGTTTTCAACATGCTTGGTTCATATAAGCTTGTGACAATAAGAACAAAAGAGTTAGGCAAGCTTATATGACCCAAGCCAACATGATATACTCAATAGATATGAAATAAGTATGAGTACAAGAAATAAAGCTCATTTGCATCGGAGTAAAAACACGGAAGCAAACCAAATGAGCATAATGAAGTGACATGACATATATCAAGATCAAAGTAGAGAGCACACATGTCACATATCATATAAATATCATATATCACATTAATATCACGATCACACGTATGTAGTTCAATGCATGAAAGTAAACATGAATGCATAATAATGTATCACACATAAAAAGCCAAATGTAATAAATAAGCTCCCCCTATGTCTATCATACTCGATCCCTCTCCTCCTTTGGCGTTAAACACCAAAACCTAAGGGTCTGTCAGCGGGGCTGGAGCAGACGAGTCGAGCGCTGAGGTGCGGTGAGCGATCTGGAACTGTGTGCCATCATCCTCTGATCCTGAGCTTTGAGCTGTATGACCCTCTATCGCTAGAAGTGATGCTGAAGCGGTCTGGGTCTACTGTGGAACTGGCGCTGCCTGGGACTCTACAGTTATCACTGAAACAGGTGGCTCTGATGATGCAATGGATGAAGGGAGCGTCTCTGTGGTACCGGTAACAGGAGCAACTGTAGTAGGAGCGAGAACTCGCAACTCTGGCGGTGTAGGCTGCCCTTTCAACTCACTGAATGTCGCACCGAGACTCCTGGAGACTGGGGTGTCTGGCACAAGCAACGATGAACTTGGAGCCGGTGTGAAGTCCGTATGTAGAGGTGTGAAATGCGGGGCTAGCACTGGCGAGGAAACCACTGGGACACCTGCTCTATAGGTGAATCAAACTGTGGAGCTGGTTGTCCCTGACTCTAGAACCCACTGGACTGTAAAGCTAGAGTCACTATAGTGGTAGTAGGCTGGCTGATCTGGGGTGTAAGCTATGGTGGTGGAGCCCCAATAGCAGTAACTACATGCTGCATAAATCCAAGTAACTGCTGCTGAATGAGGAGTTGCTGCTACTGCATGGCCTGCTGCTGCTGGATAGCCTGCTGCTGTCGCTAGAACTCATCCTGTTCGGCCTGAACCTATGCAAGTGTAGCTATGGTCTCCTGGGTCTGGCGAGCCTGATCCTGCCTCATCCGCTCAAGAATAGCAAGTAGAGCGGGATCTGTCTGTGGTGGCTATGGTGGAGCTAAGCTAGAGCCACTGGCCTCACCGTCATGTCATCGAGGAGGCATCTGAGGGATAGTCTGGTAGTCATCATCTGAACTGTCACTGGGGTCGCTCTCGACCATACCCTCCTGCTGAGAATCTAACTGCTCCTCCTTTGTCGCTGCAATGCCCCTGATGATCTCATCCTGCTGGGCTACAGACTCTGGCACCTCTGTGCGGCGGCTTGGCTGACTAGGTGTCCTCACTGCACTGTGGCGGAGCATCTAAGTCATGTTATAAGCTGGAAACTCTGTAGTAGCACTAGAATGCTCTGTCAACATCTCAGGAGGCCTCACTGTAACTGCCCAGTGAATAAAAAATTACACGCTCCGAAAGATGCTCCAACATCGAAAGTTCCTACCTATATCCCAGAAGTTGTAAGGATCGGAAGTTCCGACGGACATCGAAACATCCGATAAAACTAAAGAAAACATGTTGGGTTCCCAGGTTCATCCTACATCGGAAGTTTCGATGAACCTAAAAAAACCCTATTCGGGTACAACGTGTTGGATTCTGATCTGAACTGCTTTAGACTCATGGGAAACTTAAAGATTACACCTTTAAAAGGTTTTCTACTAGAATAAGATCACCCATTTATATATATTGGATGATCATGGCCGATTGAGGTATCCAACATCCAATCAAAATTTTTACATCTATTACCCTTTTTACCCTACTTTTCCAATCTCATGTTGTTTGACGTGTGTCTTCGCGAGATGCAACGGCATTCTAGGTGGCCTTGTCGACCCTAGGATAACCTTGGTGTGCATCTCCCTGACGGGTCTTCCTAGGTGTTCTCGAGATCTATCGACATAAGACGGGCTTCAAATCGGCCTAATCGATTTCTAGATCAGTTTCACTAAACTTAAAGTTGCTCGTTGTGTATGAGAGGTCATGTGCGATCTTGGATGTTGTAGCCCTTGTTGGTGTGTGATTCGAGATCCAATTCGGCATAAACAGATACGAAGTTCGATCCAAGACGTATTGTTTTGTGCAAACACACGAGCACATTTCACAATTATTAAAAAAACGCACATGCACTATAATTTTTTTATGTTCGGAGATCTTTTTTAGTCATGAAATTGTGTTGTTGCATGAAACAACATTCATCTGGGCTTTCGTAAATAGCTTCATAAAACTAAGACATCGACTCGGCTTCCGTTTACGTATTTCTACCATAAAAATTCCGCTAACCACCCGTCCAAGTGGGTTTCAGTGTCCGTTAACCACAAGTTCAGCCAACCATGGAAACGCCAGCCTGGCCACCCATGATTTCATTTCTATTTTTATCGTTGGTTCCGTCCTTGTTCTTTTCTTTCTCCTGTTTTTTCTATATAAACATCAAAAATAAATAATAAATGTAATCTTATAGCTCTTTGAACTCTAAACTTTTCTATAAATAAAAAAAAAACAATAAATATAATATTATTGCACTTTGAACTCTAAATTCTTTCCTATAAATAAATACTCCCATCACAAAATTGTTGATATAGCTTTGATTAGGAAAATTTCTGCCATAAAATCTTTCGTCTAACTAAGACATCGACTCGGCTACCGTATTTCAGCCAAAAAAAATTCCGCTAACCACCCGTCCAAATGGGTTTCGGTGTCCGTTAACCACACGTTCAGCCAACCATGGAAAGGCCAGCTTGGCCACCCACGATTTCTTTTCTATTTTATCGTCTGTTCCGTCCTTGTTCTTTTTCTTTCTCCTGTTTTTTCTATATAAACATCAAAAATAAATAATAAATGTAATATTATAGCTCTTTGAACTCTAAAATTTTTTATAAATAAAAATAAAACAATAAATATAATATTATTACTCTTTGAACTCTAGATTCTTTCCTATAAACAAAAACTCCCATCATTAAATTGTTGATGTAGCTTTGACTAGGAAAATTTATGCCACAAAATCTTTGGTTCAACTAAGACATCGACTCGGCTACTGTTTATGTATTCCTGCCATAAAAAATTCCGCTGACCACCCGTCCAAGTGGCTTTCCGTGTCCGTTAACCACACGTTCAGCCAACTATGGAAACACCAGCCTAGCAACCCACAATTTCTTTTCTATTTTTACCGTCGGTTCTGTCCTTGTTCTTTTTCTTTCTCCTGTTTTTTCTATATAAACATTAAAAAAATAAATATAATATTATTGCTCTTTGAACTCTAAACTTTTCTATAAATAAAAATAAAACAATAAATATAATATTATTACTCTTTGAACTCTAGTTTCTTTCCTATAAATAAATACTCCCATCACTAAATTATTGATGTAGTTTTGATTAGGAATAAATTAATTTATAGGTAAGGCTAGCGCCCGGAGTCCGGTCCTAGGCCCACGTCCGGATTCAGCTCCTGCGCCCCGTGCCCGCATCGCATCCCACGTGCTCCGTCCTGTTCCCAACCTGCGCCAGAGTCCGAAATCGCGGCCCGCGCCGCACATGGCAGAACCGTGCCCCCTCGCCCCTCTCGCGTCCGCACGTCGGAACCGTGCCCCGCGCCCACCTGCCCTTACTTGTGGATGCGTGCTGTGGAGGTGTCTGTAGGCCTCAAGCGCTGGCGCGTGAACCACGACGACACCCCAGCGCAAAAGCAAGCAGAAAGTGGCCTGCAACACTAGATCTACTTTTAAAATATCCAAATAAAACATTTGGAACATATATCTGAAAACAGATGAAACACTTGAAACATGCGAGTATAGCCATTGCAACATGTGCAACACCAGATTAACTTTTAAAACATCGAGATGAAACGTTTGAAACAAACGTCTAAAACACTTGCAATATACGCTTGCAACAAGCATATATTACCATTGCAACATATGCAACATTCAGATAAAACACTTAAAACATAAGTTTGAAACACTTCAATCCATGGCGTTGCCGGCAGCCATGGCCTACCTGGTTGGGGACTACGTTAACCAGCAAGCTCAGGTCCAGAGGAACCAAAACTTTTCTATAAATAAAAATAAAATAATAAATATAATATTATTGCTATTTGAACTCTAGATTCTTTCACATAAATAAGCACTCCCACCACTAAATACATGATGTAGCTTTGATTAGGAATAAAATTAATTTATGGGTAAGACTAGCGCCCGGACGTCCGGCCCATGTCCATCGATATGAATTTATATTGTGGATGTCATGGTCACCATAAAATAAATTATAGATTTTAAATTTTATAGAATGATATAATATAAAAGATAAATATATATGTAACGTTTTCGTCCTTACTTTCTATTAACATTGACAACTTTCTTTCACCCGTTGCAACCCGTTGCAACGCATGGACAATTTTGCTACTGAATAAAAAAAGATGGCCCCTGTCCCCACACGCCTTCCCACGGTTTGAACGAAGACTCAACAGTGAGTCAAGATCCATCGTTCCGTATCACCATAAGACTCCAATCGGCGGACTTGGCTTGAAATCCCTCATTGCAAGTCAGTTACTCCGATCTCATATGTTCGTTGTTGGCATCCCAGTGAACACGAAATCACGAGCGTTGCTGATCTAGCTAGGTAGCCAACATGTAAGAGGAGGTGTTGAATCGAAAGAATTTGAGATGGGGTCGTCCTCTGCAGCTGCAGTTGCAGGCACAATATTTTCGGCGATGAAAAGGCTCTTTAAGCTCGACAAAGTCACTGGAGGAGCGAGCGTGGAGCTGTGGGTGGTGATCACTGCGCTGCTACTGGTGATTCGGTTCCTCATCGAGTCCTCCGGCGCGCGAGTCTACACCAGCAGGTTCACGACGGCCACCGTCCAGGTCCTCTCCCTGCTCAACTACAACATGGTGCACTACACCATTGGGCAGATGCAGCTATCGGCGGCGCGGGTGAACGACTACTTCCAGGTGTGGGCGGTGCTCCTGGCCACCCTGCAGTGCAGCGTCAATGTCGGGCGTCCGTACAGCAGGTCCAAGCAGATCCCTTTGCTTGACATCATGTCGTCGTTGTGGGCGGCCAATCTCCTCCGCGTGCAGACCGTCTCCCATCTCAAGATCCCTCTGTGGTTGATCTGGGCACTCAATGTAGCCCCGGTGCTCTCCTATTTCTTCTCCTCCGACAAAAGGCAGCCGAAGAGAATCAAGGCAACACGAGGCTCGTCACAGATCGACTACATGAGGTATGAGCATACGCTCTCTGCAGGCAACAGCGGCAACGTCGGCAACGCCAGTTCTTCTTCCACCATGTGCGGGTACAACTACTTGGTCCATGGGGAAGATAAAGCTCTCCAGGGAAATTCTTCAATTCAACAGGAGTGGAAAGTCGGATCTGGCGGAAAAAAACCGATGCATACTGTATTCACCGTGCTCTCTGTATACATGCCATAAATAGTTGCCACGTGTCCAGTTTGACCAATTCAACGCCGCGCACCCGCTTGCCTCTCATGCGCTCGCGGCTCCGGCCTCTCGTCCGTGGTTTGCGGGCTGCATGCGTCGGATCCTTGTTGCTGGACACGTGCCGCACATCAAAGCTGTGTTTGCATGGACGTTGGGTGCATCCAGTATGCATTGGATTTTTTTCCGATCTGGCAGCTACAGGGTTCAGCTCAGCCCAGGACACAAAGACCTCGTCACCGTGGAGAAGATATGGGTCGTCGGCGGAGACGGCGGCGAGAGTAGTTTGCTGGGCAAGACCGGAGACGCCAAGAACCGACTGAAAGATGCATGTCTCTCGTTTGCCCTTCACAAGCTGCTTCGTCGCCAGTTCTACGACCTCCCCATACACGAGGACACGGTGGTAGCAGCTCGAGATAAGAAGAGGCGGCTTGTCTTTGAGTACCTCGTGGAGAACACGGAGAAATACGAGAGGGCATTCCGTGTCACTGAGGTAGAACTGTCCTTCCTCCGGGACACATTCTACAACAGGCATGCCGCTGCAATCTTCGCCGGTGGGTTCCCGTTCCTGAGGATGATTCTGTCTCTGTCGCTGATTCTGGCCGTCGGGTACATCGCGTACCCTGTTGGTGATATACCCCAGAGAATTGATCCCAGTGACAAGAACCGCATCGTCATGGAGTGTTTGCCTCCCGATTGTTCATTGCCCTCATTGTTGCCAAAGAGCTGTGGGAAATCTATATATATGTGTTCGCGCCATGGACCAAGGTTCAGATGATCTGCATGTATGTCAAGCATCAACGTTTGCGGCGGCGGCTCGCTGAAAAGTTTTGGAGGCTCCTGTTGTGGTTTATGCCCACAGGTAAATGGAAACGTCGGATCCGTCAGTACAATCTCTTGATTTCAGCTCGCAATACATGGGGGAATACTTCGACAGTCAAGCTGAGGGCAGAGGTACAGAAGGCTATATTTGATCCATTCAAGCTGCTGCAGCAAGATGAGCAGAGGTTGGAGAACTACTTCGAAAATGCCTTCGGATCAAATCAACACCTTTGCAGTAACCTGGCGTGTACATGCGAACTGGAGGCTGACACCCACAGAATACTGCTCTGGCATATTGCGACAGGCGTCTGTGAGATTAAACTCACGGATGATGCCAGGCAGCGTCAGGTTTACTGGATGCGATCAAAGCCACTGATCAAGGAGTCGAAACTTTCCAGAGATTTGTGGGAAAATTACATAACGGCCGTCAGCATATCCAACTACTGTGCGTCTCTGCTTATCCAGAGGATGGTACCAGAGAATGGCCTTGTTGCTGACCGAGTATTCAACGAGGTACGCTGGGAAACAAAATGTGCTATCTTTTCGGCTGATCGGCATGTAAGCTTGCAAACAATCTATGATAAACTCGTGGAGATCGCTGCTGCCAAACACAAAACACAAAGGCCTGGCGAAGGCGAAGCCCGGCCTGTGGATGAAAACCAGCAACAAGACGGTGCTGTTCAGATAGCCACTGAGGAGCAAATGTTCCAAGCAGATGGGGTTATTGATCAAGATCCTGAGGAAGGCAACAATGGTGACAACTTTAGAGTCGTCGACGAGGAACCCCACAATGAAGAGCCTAACAATGGCGGACCCAATGGAGACAACGATCGCTTTGACAACACCATAGTTAAGATGGCTTCAAAGCTCGGTAGCACCAGGAAGGCCTCTGGAGGGACCTGGCGAAATTTTGGACGGGATTCCTCCTGCGCTTGGTAGCGTCCACAAGAGCAGCCAAGCATAAGACCCATCTACCAAGAAACGGAGAGCTCATAACGCACCTGTGGGCTCTCCTGTCCCACGCAGGGTACGTTGGGAATGTGGGCCACGGGTACCGGCTCCTGGACCTAGAAGACCTTAACGACGTGGACCCACTCAACTGAGCTATGCCCCCACCTTCTTGAATTTAGGGCAGTCCCAATAAAATAACTAATAGTTTCTATAACATAGGATACCGCACCAAAAAGTACTGTTTTTCAATCCATAGTTTCTATGAGTAATAATTATTTTTTCTTTCTCTCTCCCAACTCTATCTTGTTCCTCTAATGGAAGTACGGCACGAGCTCCCTAGAAACTGGTGGTTTCTCCCCAATAACAATTTCATGGTTTCTTGGTGCATTGGGTCAAGAGAATACCTGATTTCTTCACGAGGAAACCATTTCTAGGATTTTTGCTCTCTTTCTTCATTAATTACGTTGCCACGTCAGCGTTTTACTTATGTGACAAGTCATTTAATGAGGATAAAAATCATCATCAATATACTATTGGGACTGGCCTTAGTGCCTGCAGGCGTACATCACCAGAGAAAGCAGTGGCCTCCTTTCTGGTCTACTTTCGCATGTTATTTATTTATATATATGGGTTGCTTCTTTTCTGTAGTATCGTGTGTTCCACTGTTCCCAGTTTCTATTTTTTCTATTATTAATTTATTATGTGTTGTGCAAGCTTTATATCAATCGTTTTCTATTATTATTATGTGTTCTACGAGCTTACTCAGTCTCGTTAGAATTTACATGGTCTAGTCCCCCTAAGGCCGTATGCAAAAATTCTAGTAGATCTCAAAGGCTCAATACCATTGCTCCCTAATTACTTTAATATTTAAGCCCATAAGTATAGGTAGAAAGTGCAATATCAATTAGTAGCGTATTGCTAGTTGATACGGAGGTAGGGGTTCTCCTCTCTATATATATCTGCCAATGCTCCTAGAAAAGACATCAAAAACAATTGATGGGGAGTTCTTAGTTTAGAAAATCCTTAACTTTTTCTCCAATACGCAAAAGATTTCCGTATCATTGTATTATGAAGAGTTTAATCATAAAGACCACGTGCTTCTATCGGGCGTCGAAGGAGGTCGATCTAAAACAACCGTAGCTGGACCATACTAGCAAAAGACCTCAAGTTTTGATATTACAAAAATAAAAAATAGCCAATACCGACGTAGCGGTGCGACCTAGGAGGTGGCTTTGCATCTTCGTGGCTGTCTGGACGAGCCCTTTCCACCGTCTGGGAAGAGCGTGTCCAGCGCTTTGATGTTGGACGCAGTCAGGCTGCCGTCGAAGATCTTGTCAAAGGCCTTCAGCTCCGACGCGGATGGCGCTGATGGACCCTTAGTGTGGCCCATACGCTGTATGATCAGCACCTCACTTTGCTTGGAAGCAGGTACTCGAGAGAGGCTCTGAGTCACCAGCCGCTTGCTCCGCAGTGGCAGCACCGGCTTAGTAGGAGGCTGCTTGGGAGGCTTACGAATAAGCGGAGAGTCAACCTTCTTCAGCACGCGCCAGGTGAAGCTCTTGAGGTGGCATGCGGCGGAGCTGTCATTGACGTCGATCGTGTGGTCCTCCCGAGGCAGCATACTGAACATGTCTACATCCGCCATGGGCTCGGCCGAACCAAAGCCAAGCAGACCGCCCACCTCGTCTTGCGTAGGCGCGTCAACTCTGAGGTGGTGGTCTGCAGCGCCTGTGGTGGCATGACATGAGACTGACCGTGCTCGAGTGATGGGGGAACCGAGTCTATTGCCAGTTGTCGCGGGGTCGGAACCACGGCAAGCATTGTTGTTCGAGTCGGTGTCAGAGTACGTGTCTTTGGTGGCTCAGGTGGACTCAAGAATATAAGAATCACAGAGAGGACGCAATGGTTTATCCTGGTTCGGGCCGATCGGTGCCCTACATCCAACAGCTGATGATCCTTATACTCAAGAGCACCCAAAATCAGGAGGTTACAACAGAGTGTATAGGAGGAAGAGAGATTTGGTAGGGGGTTAGCTCGGTGCTAATCTTGAGGTTGCCTCACCACCGATGGAGTCTTCCTCTCATCGGAGAGGAGGAAGACGACGGGTGCGGTGGAGGAGCTCTCGGTGCCCCTCTCTGGGTTGCTTTGCTCTCGATGCCGAGCAGGAGTGGATCAATGAGGAATGGAATGATCTGTCTTGGATCGTCCTCCCCCTATAGGGTCCGACCTTATCCCTTATATACCGAGATAGGTCGGTGTTGGTATATTTAACGCACACAGATAAATCCGCAAGAGTACGGATACCGCTGTAGCTTTTACCCGGAAGTATTCCAAGTATCGTATCCACAGGGAAGCGTGTGAGAGTAACTACGTCCAACTTAATCCGGAGTAGCAACAAGACTTAAGATAATAGGAGTATAGAGGAGATCACAAAGATCTTCTAGTTCTAACTTTGATAAGCTATGTCTTCTATTGTTAAACTGGGGATATTACTAAGGAAAACACAAGGAGAGTATGTTTTTTGTAGTAACTAAATCCTGCTAGGCCTACAAATGGGAGGTGGACTACAATGGATTCAATGATGCTATAAGAGTCACCCTCGCGAGCTACCACCGATCCGGAATATAGGGTACATCTACAAGTAACCCGATCTAAGCACCACGCTTACACCTACAATTACTACTTTAACCTAGAGCATCCTATAGATTAAAGCACTCAAAGAGTTATGAACCTGATGAACAATATAAACATGATGCTTACTTGAATTAGAAGTCGATTACCAGAGAATCCTCAGAAGCAAGCTCAAGTAGAACTTGATTCCGCCAGGGTACAAGCCGTAGAGAGAGCACCGACAGGCCGGCACTTCCTCCAAACTCTTTCCTCACACTCTATCTCACTATTATTTACAAGACTAGATCCTATGGAGGACTAATCTTCTCTTGATAGCTGGCTCTGATCCTAACGAGGAGAATATGAATTAGGGTTTCAGGATGGCTCTAGGGAGGGGGTAGGGGCTGCTATATATAGGCCGAGGTGGATTAGGGGGCAAGGAATCAAGGTGGAGTAGTGGGCAAGGAATCACCACGTCATCGATGCTCGTTAACTCCATCGATCACTGTTGGATAAACCGACCTAAAACCGCCTTAAAATCAACGGTGTATATCTTAGGAACGAGTATAAGGCAGTGGTGGGTGAGCAGGCTCCGTGGTAGGCTGGCCTATGGGCTAGGCCGGCCAGCCCACTTTCGTGGCCGTTTGGCCCAAGCTTTGGCGTGGTGTCTTCTAGAACCTTCTAGAGTTGTCTTTCGCAGTTTTCGCGGGTTGAATTACTTGTTGTCGTTGGTTTGATTGTTTGGAGTGTATGACAGTGGTCCCAAGAGCTATTTTCTAGATAAATCCTCCTGAAGTCATGAAATCACCAAAGCTCATGGAATTCATTAGTTTAAACCCCTATACCTATATTTGGTGATGGAATTAAATATAAATGCAGGTTATGTTGACGGTTTATAATTGGTGTTAGTGACCGTCAACAAGCTCCCCCAAGCTTAACCTTTGCTAGTCCCTAAGCAAAGCTAAACTCAGCAATGGATCAGGAGTTGCTACAATACTTTCACGCCTCAAAGGTATACATGTGTTCAATAAAAAATTCTCCTCCAAATTAGAATAAACTGATATGACTTTCAAACTTACCCAAATTACCTTCAACCATGGGGCTTCTTAGCCTTCACTTGGGTCTTGAGCAATTGAAAGACAGAACGATCAAGTCAAGCACTATGTCTCAAGTTCTTTGTTTCACCATTATTCTAGAGTTTTTATAAGTTTTCAAAATAAAACTCAGAGATTCCATTGTATGACACTCTCAAGTCTCTCAATATATATGGTATTTATGGATCCTCACTAAGGCAATAAATATGTTATGTCTTTTCTCTTTCTACCACTAAGGCTTATGTGGAGTTCATAGGTAGGGAGAAAGCTAGAGCCTACTTGTAGTGTATATATTGTAAAGTCAAACCATGGACCCAAAGAGAGTTGAGTCATACAATCAAATCAAGATGTGCATGTGTGTGGATAAATGGTGGATATATATGGCGGCTAACCTAATTCTACTTTGCTCCTTGAAAACTTGTCTCTCTTTTGAAACTTGGAAACATTTGCTAGAGAACAGGGGCTATCTTATTCATCTCTTTTTTTTTCAGGCGGACATCTGAGTACCTATTGTTTTAGATATCTCGGACACTTGTCTATTTTTTTCTCAACTATTTTTTTTGTTTTTTTTTCATGAATAACTTTTGCATAGCCCATGTCTCTTTTCTGCAACAAAACTTTGAGAGAGATATCAACAAGAACTTTGGAGCATTTATTTTGAGTGGATGGAAAACCTATCGAACATGTTTTTGTATTCACTCCTAGTGTAGGAGTAAAACATTTTTGGGTGGATCTAGATTGAAGGCATGTTTTTGCGCCTATCCCAGTGTAGGAGTAGTGCATATCTGGGTGGTGTGTACGTGATCTTGATTTTAAGAGCATGATAAATCTCTCATAAGTGTCAACAAAGCTTGATAAAACTGAATGCAAAAGCAAGCAGCATATATGTGGAGGTTTTCCTAGCCTAAATAACATGTATGGCTCTGGTAGGAATTCAAGCTTTGTCATACAGGAACTCATCATATAGCATTTTTGTGTTTTTCAGAAAGCAAATCTCCAGAACTTTAGTGTCACTTGGAACAAGATAAATAGCAGCTCAGACCTTCTCATATCATATCCGTCAATTACCTAGACTTAGATCAAGCATATGCTACCCACGAGTTTCAAGTTCAGAGTAAATCCTTATAACAAAACAATCGTATCCAAAACTCGGGAGAATTCAAGGCTGAAAACTAGGTACTTAAAAGGAATTACAACAGAGCAACTATTCATCATTTCTATTTAAGAGATTATTCTAAGTCCTCTTTATTTTATTTACCTCTCAAATTAAAGCAACCTAGATACATACTCTTTTTATTTTGTTTCTAATTTTACTAGATTACACATTATTACTATAAATGACTAATGCAAAGATAAATTTTTATTTTGTTTTTCATTCATCATTCTTTTAACTATTAAAAGAACCCAAAACTAAAATAAAAGGGGAAAGAATACTTACCTGGATACATGGGAGTGCTTCTCCCCCAAGGTAGCTCTTTCGGTAAGGGTTCGGTGTTGTAAGTTCTTTAAACCGGACTTCTCCTTGTGAAGTTTATTGACCAAATACCTCAGTTTGCTCTGAAGAGGAGGATTCTTGTGATGACGCCTTTAATGGTGATGTCACCTCCTTTCGCCAAACCCGTCTTGGTTTTGAGTTTGTATTTTGGTTCAACAGGTTCAGAACCTTCACTTGTAGAAATTGGGGAATCGACTTTCCCCACACTTTGCTTGAAGTGTGTCCTACTCATAAGACAAGGTAGAGATCAAGTGCATGGGCTTTGTTGGTGGGAAAACACCAACAGAACCAAAATTTTATTCATTCCTATCTAACCTTAGACACATCAAACAAGATAAAGTTGATGTTATGTGCTTTGTTCATTTATATCATGGGTGATAAGATCAGAAGATTGAACATGAATGCAGCATTTGAAGATATTTGGCCAAAAGGGTTGGATTGCTTAACCAATGGAAGGATTGTCTATCTTTGCATAATGTGTCAATCTTTACATGATTATGACTATCATTTTCTAGAGATAGGATGTACAATGTTTTAGCTCATTTGGTTAAAACTATGAGATCAAGAAAGTGGTGCTAGGAACAAACTTAAAGAACATGTTGAGTTAGTTAGGTTGGATTACGTGATGGAGTTATAACCCAAACATGTTTTGTTTCTTTTTTATGTGCATACTAGAATCAAGGAAAAGCCTTTTAAGTAATGACCATTTACCTTAGGATGTTACCTTTGTCATTGGAGCGTGATGACATCATATGACGAAGAGTAAGTGACTCGTGATGGTCTTTCCCTTTTTCTTGAAGTTTTTCTTGTTCGGTTAGCCTCGCAGCTTGAGTGTTCATGAGCCTTTTGTTTCCTAAATTGCACCCTTTCTTTTCTCATCCTTTTGTTATGCCATCTTTTTGCTCTTTGATCTTGACATCTTGTTGGACCTTCTGCTCCACTCATTCATTATTGTATGCCTTAGATATGTTGATTTGCTCGTCCACTTCCTATGAGTGAGTGCTTTGATTACTGATCATGTTTTATGGCACTCACCCTCTTTGTTCCATAGCTGCAGTGGTGGCTGGGTTTGCAGATTCATGCCAAACCATGGACAAGCGTAGCTTGTATTCATTCATCCCTACAAAATGTTTGTGGAGACATACCTGAGGGAATACAACAAATTTGAACTATGGATTGTTGTCCATAAATTTTATGAATTACATCTATGCTAATGAAAAGATGGTTTTAGGATTGCTTTAGCATAGATTTTGTTTATCATGTTTTATACAAGCATGGCTCAAGGCAATGGTAACTTGCAATATAAGACAAAGTGAATGAATTTTGATACTTACAGTTCTTCCATCATGATGAATGAGCTGTGTCTTCTTAGTGCAATGTTATTAGAGTTCGTGATGTGCCTGATTTCATCTCCGATTTGAATTCAACTCGTGACTTATCAATATTGAATTAAGAGTTTCCTGCATGCGGTTAGTCTAACAAAATGACCAGTATCTACTATAGCATATTCTTGGTTCAAAAATCAAACTAGACACCATGTCTAATTTAATCTAGGAAAGCTTTTAACTTAAGGACCACGCTTAATTTATGAGATGTATAAATCAACTCCAAACCTTGAACATACTATAGTAAACAAAGGTAGCATGAAAGCATTATAGAGATTTATTCAATTGGATATGAAAGAGCAAGATTGTTATTTAGCAAATTAAGCATGGCTTAAAGGTAGAGACAACAAAAAAATTAGCAACATGGCATAAGATTTTTCAGTTCATCCCCCGCACTTGAATTTTGTAGCAAAATCAAGTTTGGATGATAGAACTCTCATGTGTGAATGTGATTCAATGTTGCATGATAATTGGTTGGACATACCTTGCGTCGTCATCCTTCATCCTTTTTGCTTCAAACCTAGAATGGTTAGTTACAAAAATACCCGAAGGAAAATTTTCACAATTATATTTCTATGCTCATTTCACAAGGGCATTATTGTCGACAAAATCTGGTCGGTAGTCTACCGAGGGGTATGCCCACGGTAGTAGATGAATCAGTGGAGGTGCGTGTGAGGGAACCGGATGGTGATACAGAACACAAGAGACAACGATTAGGCAGGTTCAGGCCGCTGGCTTGGCGTAATACCTTACGTCCTGTGTCTGTCGGTGGATTGTGTTGAGTATGATTGGATTAAAATGAGGGAGGTCCGTACCCACCTTATATAGCTTGGGGGGTAGGGTTATAGATCGGTTGTTTCCATTCTGATCGGTTCACAAGATAGAAAGTTACAGATATTATGGTATCTAGCATATTCGAGCAGATTTCCTAGACCACCGAGGATCTTTATGTAGCCTTGCAAAGCACGCCGTCCTGTGCCGTACTTGTCTTGCAAGCTGGGCCTTGACCAGTGGTAAGACCCATGCATAGTCTTGTGGGCTGGGCCTCTCCTAGTGGCTCGGCCCATGTGCAGCCTTGAGGGTACCGGGGGTCATACCCCCACAGCGAGTCCCCGAGCACCTTGCATCCGCTGAGCAACACCGTCTTGAGTCCGTCCGAGCTGTCCAACTCGCTGCAAATCACCAGGATCAGCCTTCCGACCAGTTTAAATAGGAGCCGAGCTATTAAAACAAGCTGTCGGTGTTTCGAATAAACACCAACTAGTAAATTTCTATTTGTTGCGCATTGGGCCCGGATGGTGTGCTAAAAGACACAAGGTTTATACTGGTTCGGACAGAATGTCCCTACATCTAGTTTGCTGCTGTTGCTCGTGATATTAGCACTAAAAGGTTTGTAGTAGGGGGCACAAATGGTTGGGAGAGGGACAGGTCCCAAGTCTCTGATGGAAAGGTCAAACTGGTGCTGAGAGCTCGGTTGCTGCTCAGCTGTGTGTTATGTGATGCGTGGTGTGTTGAATTGATTTGTCCCGTTAGTGGGGTGCCCTGCCCTCCATTTTATAGATCAAGGGGGAGCAGGGATTACAGACGAGAGAAAGAAGAAAAACCAGAGGCAAAGAAGGTCCTTCGAGGGTGCCGGGTCTTCCTTTTTCTTTGAGCCTGCCCTACTAACACGGCAGCCGGTGCCAGGGATAGCACATTCGGTGATGCTGATAGGGTCGTGCTCAGGCTTTGTTCAGCAAGTAGTCACATCCCATCCCGCTCCGGCGGGCGGCGTGGCACGCCAGGGTGACGAGCCATGACCCTACGGGGAGCAGATGGCGTAGAGGCCCCCACGTTCGTTACTGTAGATGACATGTGTTTCCTCTTGGATCATAGCGTTTGTCATATGTTTCCATCAGGATTCATGTCTGAGGGCAAATGCCGGTGCCCATAACACTGTAGGACAAATGTCGGCGCCCACAACACTGTTTGGGCTCTAACATGCCTAGAAGGGCTTAAAGCGCCCGTCTGGTCATATCTTGATGGTACTTTCCTACAGGTGTGTAGGGTATGGTCCTCGGTATTGCGGTTGACTTAAGTGCCCCGCCTTATCTGCACGCGTAGTTATGAAGGAGTAGCATGTAGATGTCGGGCGAGGCGAAGCCTAGCCCCCAGGCGTCGGGCGAGGCGGAGCCTGCCCCCAGACATCGGGTCATGCGGAGCCTGCCCTTAGACGTCGGGCGAGGCGGAGCTAGCCCTTGGATGTCGGGCGAGGCGAAGTCTGCCCCCAGACATCGGGCGAGGCGGAGTCCAGCCCTCGGGGGTCGGGCGAGGCGGAGTCAGCCCTCAGGGGTCGGGCAAAGCAGAGCCAACCTTCAAGGGTCGGGTGAGGCAGAGCCAACCTTTGGTCGTTTGGGCAAGAAGTGTAGTTGCATTCTTGTCTGTTCGGAAGCATCAATGTTTGATGGTTATTAGCTCCTGCTTCTTGGGTACCCAGTATTCGGTCCTCGACAGTAGCCCCCGAGCCCCCGAGCCCCCGGGTGATTCAGATAGAATTGCCCGGGGGGTGATTTGACTTGCTAGAGGGTGCGCGCGAGCACACTCGACGGGTGTAGCCCCTGAGCTCCCGGGTGATTCGGATAGAATCGCTTAGGTAGAGTTGCCCGGGGGTTAATTCGGACCCTTCGTGGGTATGGCTGTGAGATTTGGTGTTTTGATAACTAGATAGTTCGATTGGAGTCCCGGTATCCCGTTCGCGGGGATCTGGCAAGAGTCAGCCTAGCTAAGACTCAATCGTGGGTTGATATGCTTGCGGCACTCATGTGCCTAGGTTTTGGCCACTCGTGGTACCATCCTTCACCGTAAGGCTGCCTTGGGACGGTCGCCGAAACCATTGATGGGCTAGCCCTCAAACTCTTGGGCCCAGGTGGGCTGAAGGAACGCTTTTTTGACTCGTATCATTTTGCTGGTAAAGAGTCCTGGTTGCCCGGGAAGGCGAAACATTCGGTGTGACTTTGGTGGGAAAGGATAGGGATTGGGGGTGCATATCCCGCATGGTGACGTGGTGGCAAATCATGGCAGGCATGGAGATCCAGGCGGACGGTTGCCTTCCTCGCATCCGTCGTCCCTATAAAACCAAAGGGTTCGCCCCCAGGGTTTCATACATTTCCTCCTTACCTTTGCATCTTCAACCTCCACCGCCAATTGCCTAAGCCTCCCACAACTGCATCTCAGCCACCGTCAAGTCCGCATCCACCCTCCCCAATCATTCAATGGAGCCTGGTGTAGATCCGATGTCACCCTCCAACACCTGGAGGGCCTCGTTCGCCGTGGCCTTCTTTGTGCGCGGACAGCCGCCGAGGAGTTGCGGCTGCCTGGCAATGAGGATGCGCCATCATCACCCGAAGGTTACGTTGTGTCCTTCGCTCACTTCCACGAGAGGGGATATGCCATCCCCGCCCACAAGTTCCTTTAGGGGTTGCTGCATTACTACAATATGGAGCTGCAACACCTTACTCCTAATGGAATCCAACACATTGTGGTGTTTGTCGCCCTATGTGAGGGGTTCCTGGGGATTAGTCCCCACTTCAACCTGTGGCGGCACTTCTTCACCGTCACCCTCCTCAAGAAGCGGGAGAAGAGGCAGGAGCTGAGCGTGACAATGGGATACGCCGGCATTCAGCTCGGCAACAACCAGGTAAATGAATACCCACCGATGCGTCTGTCGACCTCCAACAAGGGGTGGCATTTGCATTGGTTCTATGTTACGGATGATGCAGCTGCCCCCTTGCCAGTGTTCACCGGGTGCCTCATCGAAGAGGTCCCAGAATCGTGGAGGAAGTGGGGGGTCCCGGATAAAGACAAGAAGAAGATCTAGGACCACCTCGCCGCCATCTGCATCCTAAAGGAGAGGGGCGTGAAGGGGTCAGGGATCATCGGCGCCTACCACATGCGGATAGTTGCGCCGCTGATGAGGCACGCACTTCCCCTGCACATGATGGCGCCTGGGGTGGCGCTTGACGGGATGGCACTCGCTGAGGGAGCGCTCTCCCCCTCTGAAGTGGCATAGCGCATCAAGGAGTCGATGGAGCCCTCGCGGGACAACGCCAGTGCCATTCTTGATTTTGTGTATCTGGTGCCGTGGCATCCACCAATGCGGCCGGAACCGAGGTACATTGACTTCGTAAGTTCTCTTTCCCCGCGCCTCCTTTTTAATTGAACTCCCGACCCCTTGATGCTGACATTGGGATAGTGGGACTAGCTTAAGAGACTTGTCTTCATGGATCGCTCGGCCCCGCTGCCAAAGGACCCCCTCATGGCGGCGGTGAATCACACCATGGCCGAGTGGTAGAAGAAGACGAAGGAAGTCGAGAGGAGGAAGAAGCAACAGAAGTTGCGGGCACGGGAGTGAGGAGAGGAGACAGGCAGTGATGATGACGAGGAGGAGGATGGCGAAGTAGTTGCCAACATTGAGTGGGACGACCCGGTGAGTGAGGATACACTGACAGGTATCCACTCGTCCATGCGCGGGCCTTTCCCATTCCGTGCAGGGGAAAGCGTGTCTATGGGGCCGACAGAGATGGGCCGAACCGTTGGCCTACCCCAAGAGATAGCAGGAGCAGGCGAGTCTGCCGCCTCGCCCGAGGTGCCAGCATAGGGGGGTGGCCCCACCACCGCACCTCAAGAGCCATCAGGGGCGTGTGGATTTACCGCCACGCGTGAGGTGTCGGTGGAGGGGGGTGGCTCCGCAGCTGCACCCCTGGACACAAGGGAGGCGGGCCCCTCTGCCCAGGAGTAGGGGTGGGCTCAAAACAGTCCCACCCCAATGAGGCAGAGCAGAGGCCTGGGGGTTCATCCCCCAAACGTCTCCACCACCCGACAACGCCAACGTAAGTCACCAGCTTCTCTGTTTTCTCTATTTTTGCCTGTTGTCATCATGACTCATGCCTTTTGTTTTTTCTATAGTGTTGGGAGGCGGGTTAGATGGGGCACTTCTTTAGTGCTAGTGCCCAAGAAGAGTGTCACCATTCAGGCAAGGCGGGGGCCATTGCCTGACGTCGCTCCCATTTTGGGCGAGAGCGGAGCCGGCGTCGCAGCTTCATCGGCCGATCAGGCGTCTCCCGCGGTGGTGCCTGTGCCCTTGGCGGGTCAAGCGATCGGCGAGGCTGAGGGAGCGCCCTCGGAGGTTGCCGAACAAATGACGAGCTACTCCAACGGGATGCCGAGACCCGCCAGCGGATCATCAACCTCCTGGCCGAGGCTAAGAAGGAGCGGGATCTCAGGCTGGGAGCCAAGGAGAGGTCCACGGCCCTAGAGCAGAGGGCGAAACTGGATGCTGAGGCAGTCACCCGGCTATGCAAGGAGCGAGATGAGCTATGCCATACTGCGGAGAGGCTCCACTCGGAGCATGGCGCGGCCTACGAGGAGCGTGACCAGGCTATCCGAGAGCACGACGAGGCACAACAGAGGATCAGCTCCCTCTAGGCGAAGCTTGGAACCACGAAAGCCCAGACGTTGGAGGCCGAGGGCACCGCTATCAGACTGGCCATGGATCTCGCCAAGGAGAGGAGTCTTCTTCAGGTGGAGATCAACGAGCTCGATGTCCTGAAGGTTGCCCTTGGCATAGTCTGCGACGACCTGCAGGTGGTGCAGGCAGAGGGACCAGCTCGCTCGTGGCCCATGCCATAGATATCACAGCATGGGTGCGCCGGCTAGAGAAGGAAGCACTTCGCTCAGGGATCACCCAAGCCTTCGCCATCGCCCGCTCACATTACGATGAAAGCATCGACTTGGGGGTGGTGAGCCTTGGTTACGCGCCAGGCTATGAAGCCTCCGAGCTGGATGAAATAGAAGCGGCGGTGGCTCCTCTTGCGGAAACCCTGGCAAGCATAGTTGCAGATATAGTTCTCCCCTGGAGGGGTAGTTAGTTGAATGGGTTTGATGGATATTATCTGTAATCTGTGGACAAGTGTCGGCACTTTTGTATCTTAATAACAGATTTGTAATTTTGTTTCGTTAAACAAATTCATAATTTTGTTTCATTTGATTGAACTTGCTTTCTTCCCTTTTCGTATTAAAAAAAGTGGCTCATGCAATCCGACCCTTCCATTTGTTAAGACCGTAGGGCCCGAGGTGTGTAAGAGGGAGACTTCGATTATGCTGGTGAACAAAATTTACCGTAGCCATCGGGGCATGGGTTTTTTGCAGTCTGACCAGACATGCTCGGCTATTCGTTCCCACAAACCTTGCCGCTAACTTTAACGTGAGGAAGAGGTCTGACACAACCACTGTTTCGAAAAAGGAGGTATTTATACCTTTATCAGCCCCTGAGTGAGATCCGACCCCTTGCGGTAGCTGGGGTCGAATGTCACTGAAGACCAAAGAGGGGATAGCGAAACTACTTTCATACTCGTACGTACCCCTTCCTTAGGATTTTAGCTATCGTTCTACGACCGTGCACTTGGTCTCTTTGTAAAACTGACTTTCCTTGAGCCCCCGCGCATGGCGGGGATTCGGTCAAAGGTCGATTCATTTTTGTAACCATTGCCCCATCCACGGTTTTCACAACCGGAGGGGTTGAGGCGACGTCACTTGCCTCGATGGCTCGAGTGACGCGCTTGACGAGCTCGCTAACGGGGATGTTCGAATGGAATCCGGTCCCGTCGCTTGTGATAGGGCCGGCAAAGCCCTCGGGTGGCATTCCGTTGCTCCTTAACCTGCCTTGCAACAGATTCCCCCTCAATGGGGATTCTATGGGCTCAGCTAGAGGCTGGATCGAACGAGAAGGTTGAGATGACCCTATCCGGCTCTATGCGGGTTGGGCGAGGGCCGCTGAGACTCATCTGCGTTTTCTCCCCTGGCTCTTGTTCGACGTGAGGTGACCTCAGGCCCTTCGCGGGCCGCCCTTCGAACCTCAGTGTCTTGATCTAGGATCGGGCGGCTCGAGCCCCCGAGCCCCTTGGGGTCTGATAGGGGTCGGCCATGTTTCTCGCATCACTCCGTCCTCGGCTTCCGCAATCGGAGGGGCTGAGCTAACGACACTTGCCTTGATGGCTCGAGTGTTGCGCTGAATGAGCTTGCTAACGGGCATGTTCGAGTGGAATCCGGGTCCGTCATCCGCTGACGGGGTCGGTAGAGCCCTCATGTGGCATTCCACTACTTCTTAACCCACCTCCCGGAAGATGCCCGAGCCATTCGATAGGCTCAAGTGGCCCGTTGGCCTCTCCTCGATGGAGATTCTGTGGGTTTGGCTCGACGTTAGAATCGAACTAGAAAGGTTGAGATGTCCCTGTCCGCTTCTGAGCAGGGTCGGGCAAGGCCGCTGGGGCTCATCTCGGTTTTTCTCCCCTGTCTCTGTTTGACACGAGGCGGCCTCGACCCCTTCGCAGGCCGGCCTTCGAACCTCGGTCAGTTGCCGCTCATATCGAATGAGGCGACTATCACTTCATGATGCGACGCGAAGCGTTGAGATGCAGCAATTGCATATGCAACGCTTGGATATATGGGATGAATGTACGATATAATGGAAACAAAAATGAGGGTCGGTGATGTTACCTTGGTGGCCTGAGTGACGGGGAGCTCTAACCAGACATGTCGGTGCGGGGTTTGGGTCCGACATTTGCGACGGGGCCAGCGTAACCTGCACGAGCATCGCAATTTTTCATTTCAATCTCTCGGCAGCGATCTGAGCCGTTCGATCAACTTGGGCGACCTGACAGCTTCTCCTTGAAGGAGATTCCATAGGTAGACCCCTCCAAACCCTTCTCGAGAAGGCAGATACTAAAGCTTGGGGTGCAGGGACAAAGAATTCGATCACGCTGATGAAGAAAAACGCCATAGCCGCTGGTGCGTAGGGTCTAGCGGTCTGACTAGTTTTACTTAAAGTTTATACCTGCACACCGTGCCTCTGGTTTTTAAACGTAAGGAGGGGTCAGGCGAAGAGAATGTCTAAATAAGTAGGCACTCTCGGTAGCCCCCGAGCGATGTCCGCGCCCCTGCCGTTGCTGGGGTCGGAGGCTCGGTAGTGAAATTGATACGTAAAGTAAGTAAATAAGGGTGCTTATCTTTCGGCGATCATTTGGCTCCCCAATCTCGTCGCTCGATGTTCGACTGGGCCGTCCGATTGACTCAGAAGTCCCATTAGTCTCCCCTTGATGGAGGTTTCGTCGTTGGGCCCTTCTAGGTCCTACCTGGGAAGGCGGAGAGCCGCCTACATGCGGCTACGCCTTGTTTCTTGCGCCCTGCGTGCGGTAGTGGTGGGCCATGCCCAGGCCACATCCCATTTGACCAGGCGCCATCTCGTTGAGCAAGGCGTGTCCCATCGGTCAAGACGCATCCCATCGAATTCCCATCCACATTGAATAGGGGCAGGGAGAGGGTTTTTTGCCCCAACCCTTCGCCTTTCTCCAACTGCCGTGTCTCCTCCTTAAATAGGGGAAGGGAGAGGGTTCTTGTCCTGTTCCTCTGCCTATTCTTGAGCTGTTGCCTCTCCTCCTTCTTCCTTCCCACCAAGTGCGTTCGTGCGTCACGGTGGTTCCTAAGTGAGAGAGGGTAATGCGAGGGATAGGAGAACTCATCGATCCATTCGTTAATCCAAAGCGCGATGTCAAGCTGAAGGTCATCCAACATAGATGAGATGGTGCTGGCCGCCTTCGCCGAGAAGGGGCTGCTTCCGCCGAAGGAGGAGGCACACTGGAGGGTGCTACACGTCGTCGGCTTTGTCGCCGTCTACGAGGCCTTCATCGAGATGGAGCCGTATGTAGGCTTCTTCTGGTGAATCTTCTCTGGGCGAGCCTTGTTGGTGGGGAAGCCGCCCTAGACTGTGCCGATGGGGGGGTTTCGCCCTTGCAGCCGCTCAAGTCAGCCAGTTCATAAAGTTTGATGAGATGTCGGAGACATCCACTAGCCATGGCGGCCATACTTCGGCGGGCAGCGTCCCCGCCTAGGAGCTACCTTGTCTCGAGGCGCCGTTGTTAGGGTTGCGTCTGATCACGATGGTGTAGTCCCTGGATGCCCCGGTGAAGACACCACTGTCACCGACATGGTGCTTGACATTGCAGACGACGACACCCTTAGGGATCTCGCGGAGCGGTAGTCGTTGCCAATGGAGAGCGTGGCGTGGTGGCTGCAATAGTATTTAGAGTAAGTGGTCAGCAAATGTGACCATTTAAGTCATGGGAGAGCCCCCGTGTGAACACTTTTTTTGTATTCATGAATACATCAGTCCCTTGTCATGATGAAATCACTTTGTAAGGGGAAGCTTGTCCCATCCGTTTTCCTGGCAATCGTCATGCCGTTTGGTCGATTCGGGCTACCTGCTGAAACAAAAATTCCCTGCGGATATAAAGGATGCGGACATCCCGCGCTAGAATTTAGTTAAGCAAGGAAGCCAGGCGAAACTTGTAAGAAATGGACAAGCTTTCAAATTTTGTTATAGCAAACAACTTCTTATTTCTTCTCCCCTTTTTTTTGTAAAAAAGGTTTAGCGCATCCCGACCCTTTCCGTGGTTAAGGTCGCAAAAGCTCGGAGTGTGGGCGAACCAATTCTGATCATGCTGGTGAGCAAAGAGACTGTAGCCGTCGGGGCATGGGTTTCCCGTAGTCCTACCAGTTGTACTCAGGAATTGTGCCCGTAAATCAAGCTCCTAGGAATTAACGTAAAAAAGGAGGGCGTGCGCAGAGAATGTTCACAAGGTAAATGTACTTATACTAGCTCTCGAGTGAGGCCCGGCCCCTCACACTTGCAGGGGTTGGACATCACAAAAGATCTGGGATTTCAACGATGAAACTGATAGGAGAAAGTATGCGTTTATTTAGGGGTAAAAGCGACATAGCTGCTTAATGTTCCAGGCGTTGGTGAAGACCTCGCCGTCGATGGTTTTTAGCTTGTAGGCGCCTGGCCGAAGTACTTCCACAACGATGTATGGCCCCTCGCAGGGTGGGGAGAGCTTGTGGCGATCCTTGTTACTCTGCACGAGGCGAAGAACTAGGTCCCCGATGTTGAAGGCTCAGTCCCGCACCCGTTGGCTGTGGTACCATCGCAACGCCTGCTGGTATTTGGCTGAGCGGAGGAGGGCGACGTCGCGAGCTTCGTCTAGCTAGTCCATGGCATCTTCATGGGATGCCTTGGCTCCCTGTTTGTCATATGCTCTGATCCTTGGCGCTCCATAGTCGAGGTCGGTTGGGAGGATGGCCTCGTTACCGTAGACCATGAAGAAAGGCGTGTAGCCAGTGGCTCGACTATTGGTTGTCCTTAGGCTTCGGAGCACCACGGGGAGCTCGGCGACCTACTGTGCGCCAAACTTGTTCAACCAGTTCAAGATCCTGGGCTTGAGGCCCTATAGAACCATGCTGTTTGCGCGCTCGACCTGCCCATTTGTTCGAGGGTGCGCGACGGCGATCCAATCGACTCAGATGTGGTATTCATCATAGAATCGAAGAAACTTTTTTCTGGTGAATTGCGTACCATTGTCCATGATGATGGAGTTTGGAACTCCAAAGCGATGACGATGTTGAGGAAGATCAGTATGGCTTGCTTGGATTTGATCGCGGAGATTAGCCGAGTTTCTATCCACTTTGTAAACTTGTCTATGGTGATAAGCAAGTGGGTGTAGCCCCTGGGCACCTTCTTCAGAGGTCCAACTAGATCAAGCCCCCAGACCGCGAAGGGCCACGTGATGGGGATCATCTGGAGTGCCTGGGCCGGGAGGTGAGTTTGCTGAGGTACGCACCCTTTGTAGGTACGCACGATCTACTCGGCGTCGGCTACTGCAGTGGGCTAGTAGAAGCCCTATCGGAATGCGTTTCCAACCAAGGTTCTAGGCGTGGCGTGGTGACCACAGACCCCACCGTGGATATCGCTCAGCAAATGCTTCCCCTGTTCGATGGGGATGCAGCGCTGTAGGATCCTAGTGTGGCTTCACTTGTAGAGTTCACCCTCCACAAGAACGAAGGACTTGGGGTGATGTGCGAGCCATCGAGCTTCTGTCTTGTCCATCGGTAGCGTGTCACAGAGGAGGTAGTCGAGGTAGAGTACCCTCCAGTCGACCAGAGGTTCAAGCTCTATCGCTGGGCCTTCTTCGAGCTCCATGACTTCGGGGCTAGACGGAGCCGACGGTTGGTCAGCCCCCGAGGCTAAATTGGGGGGACCATCATCAGTCTATTCTGACCCCTTATAGCAGACCGAGGGCTTGTGTTGGCCGTTGGCAAAGACACCCATTGGCACCGGCTCTTGGCTAGATGCTGCCTTCGTAAGCGCATCAGCCGCTTCATTGAGGCGCCTCAGGATGTGATTGAGCTCGAGGCCATCGAACTTGTCTTCTAGTCGTCGAACTTCTTGACAGTATGTGGCCATCTTGGCATCGCGGCAGCTTGACTCCTTCATGACTTGATCAACGACTAGCTAGGAGTCTCTTCGGACATTGAGACGTTGGACGCCCAACTCGATGGCGATGTGTAGGCTATTGACAAGCACCTCATATTCGGCCACATTGTTTGAGGAGGGGAAATGGAGACGAACCATGTACCTCATGTGTACCCCGAGGGGCGACACGAAGACCATCCCCGCATCGGCGCCCTTCTTCATCAGCGATCCGTTGAAGTACATCATCCAGTACTCTAGATCAACGACCGCCGATAGCATTTGGACCTCGGTCCACTCCGCGTTGAAATCAGCTAACACCTGGGACTTGATGGCTGTCCAAGGGGCATACGAAATGCCTTGATCCATCAGCTCGAGTGCCCATTTTGCGGTTCTCCCCATGTCATCCTGGCTTTGCACGACTTCGCCGAGGGGGAATGACGTCATGACCGTCACCGAGTGTGACTCGAAGTAGTGGCGTAGCTTCTTTTTGGTGATGAGGATGGCGTATAGGAGCTTCTGGATTTGGGAGTAGCGGGTCTTATAGTCGGATAGTACCTCGCTGGTGAAGTACATAGGACACTACACCTTGAGGGCGTGCCCCTTTTCTTCCCGCTCCACTACCAGGGTGGCGCTGACCACTTGTGTGGTGGCTGCAATGTAGAGCAGAAGGTGTTCTCCCTCGGTGGGAGGAACCAAGATTGGGGCCTTTGTCAAGAGCTACTTCACCATGTCAAGTGCTTCCTAGGCCTCTAACGTCCATTCAAAGTGATCGGCCTTCTTCAGAAGTCGATAAAGGGGGAGACCTCATTCGCCGAGGCGTGAGATGAAGCGGCTGAGTGCGGCGAGGCACCCTGTGACTCGCTGAACCCCCTTTATGTTCTGAATCGGGCCCATCCTTGTGATGGCTGAGATTTTCTCCGGGATGGCTTCGATGCCACGCTCAAAGATGATGAAGCCAAGCAGCATACCCCTAGGGACCCCGAAAACACACTTCTTGGGATTGAGTTTGATGCCGTTGGCTTGGAGTTTTGCAAAGGTCTACTCAAGATCGGCAATGAGGTGGTCAGCCCATTTGGACTTGACCACGACGTCGTCAACATAGGCCTCAACAGTCCGCCCGATGAGGCCCCCAAAACACTTGAGGATACAACGCTGCTATGTAGCCCCAGCGTTCTTCAGACCGAACGACATTGAGACATAGCAGAATGATCCAAAGGGGGTTATGAAAGATGTTGCGAGCTGGTCGAACTCTTTCATCATGATTTGATGGTACCCGGAGTACGCATCAAGGAAGCAGAGGGTTTCGCACCCCGAGGTAGAGTCGACTATTTGGTCTATGCACGGCAAAGGAAACGGATCCTTTGGGAACGCCTTGTTGAGACCCATATAGTCAACACACATCCTCCATTTTCCACTTTTCTTTCGTACAAGAATGGGATTGGCTAACCACTCTAGGTGGTATACTTCCTTGATGAACCCGGCTGTTGAAAGTTTTGCTTTCTCCTCACCGATGGTTCTGCGTTTCCCCTCGTCGAAGTGACACAGGCGTTGCTTCACCGGCTTGGAGTCTGGGTGGATCTTCAAGGTATGCTCAGCGACTTCCCTCGAAATGCCTAGCATATCTGAGGGTTTTCACGCAAAGATGTCTTTGTTGCTGCGGATGAAGTCGACGAGCGCGCTTTCCTATTCGGAAGAAAGCATGGTACCAATGCGCACCGTTTTGTCCTCGGAGCTGTCGGGATCTATGAGGAATTCCTTAGAGCCTTCTACTGGCTCAAAGGACCCGGTCAACTTCTCGGTGTCGGGCGCTTCTTCGGTGACCTCCCTCTTGATGGCGGCGAGTTCTCTGGAGGCGACGATTGCTGCAGCATGACCGCAGCACTCGACCTCGCACTCATAGGCCCGCTAGAAGGAGGTGCCAATGGTGATGACCCCAATGGGGTTCGGTATTTTTAGCTTGAGGTATGTATAGTTGGGGACGGCCATGAACTTCACGTAGCATGGACGTCCTAGGATGGAGTGGAAGGTTCCAGGGAACCCAACCACCTCGAAGGTGACGGTTTCCATCCTATAATTGAATGGATCCCCGAAGGTAACGGGCAGATCGATCTGCACAAGTGGTATGGCCTGCTTTCCGAGCACGATGCCATGGAAAGGTGCTTGGGTTGGGCGGAGGTGTGTCCAGTCAATGCCCATTGTAACACCTCGGGTGTTAGCCTTGCATAACTTGACTCGCATAACATGAGCATGAGCATCAAGCATTCATAAATCATCATTTACAATTGAAACATTTGATCGAAACATATGAAACATTGCTTGTTATCTCGTGTTTCTTGGAACATATGCATATGATCATGTGCAAATAAATGCAAGTGGGTAATGTTAGCCACTAAAACACCTTAGCTACACTTAGGTTAACAAAAGGAACCTTGTTCATGAAGGTCACCCTTCATGATCAAGCACTTAAGTAATATTACATGTGTTGACCTGGATAGCTCTATGAGTGACTACTACATGAAATGCTTAAATGACCTTGCAAATTGTTTAAACATGCTTAGAGTATCATCATGAACAACTTTGGTATTTAGGGCTAGGGCTAGTTTGGTCATT